>SAXG01000003.1:0-49017 GCA_012932865.1 Amylostereum areolatum
GCGGTCTGCACGTTGCAAGTCTCGGCGTCAGAGCGGCGGGGGGGGTGAGCACTAGGGAGGGGGGACGTACGGCGAGGACGGCGAAGTCGGGGAGATTGTTCGGGTCGGAGGCGTCCTCGCGCGCCTTGGGGTGGGGAAGGGGTTTTCCGCGCGGGTCGATGAGGGAGGAGTGCGCGAAGAGCTCGCATTCGACCATGGTGCAGAGGAACCAGCCTGTGCCGTGCAGGAGGTAGCGGTAGAGTTCGCGGAGGATCGTGTGTGGGCGGCGGATGAAGGACCAGAGCGAGTCTTGGAGGGGGAAGTTGTAGGTGGTTGGGAGGAGGATGTGGTCTTGCTACGGGAGAGGACGTTAGGAATGGCTCGACTGGGACAGCGTGGCGCGTACCAGGTAGGCGCCGACGCCCGGGGAGGAGAGCACGGTCTTGATGCCCATTTCTTTTAGGTGGTCCTCAGGCCCGACACCGCTGGAAGGCGGTGTTAGAATGCGGAAGATGGTAAAAACAACGGGAAGTATACCTAAGCATAGGTAGTTGGGGAGTACGCAAGGCCCCGCATGCCAGGAATCTCGCACCTGGCGTGGATGGTGCGCTTGGAGCGACCGTCTACGGAGAGACGTGCACCGCGTCCGCACGAAGGGAGCCGTCATTGGGATGAGAAGGACAGCTTCGCGCTACGGCGCGGTGCAGACGTGGAGGCGGGACGCGCGTTCGCGGAGGAGGTCGAGGGGGAGATAGGCCCGGAAGGCGGATTGGCGGGTGCCGTCGGCGCCGACGGTGAACTGGATCTTGTTGTAGCCGAAGCGGGCTCAAGGGGGAGTGCATGTCGCTGATGGGAGGGAACCCGAGGCGGTCGCTGCTTGGGCCGTTCTAGCAGCGAGCGATGTCAGAACAGGGAGACGGGAAGAGGGGAGAACGCACGTACCGTTCCGCGAGGGGTAGTAGAACCCCTCGAACGAGCGTACTTGAAGAGGGCCTGTTGTGAAGCATATTAGACGAAGGCTAGTTTACAGAAGTGTGCCGACGCACCGTTCGATCCATGAAACTCGCGAGCCACGGGCCCAATCCACGACTCGGACTTGTTGAAGAAGGGCTTCAGGTCGTTGTACGCCCAACCCTCGTTGCCATCCCGACGCCATGCGTTGTACTCGGCGGGTATGCCGCAGGTGTACTGGCCGCCGTTGATGCGGGTGCTGCCGCCGAGGCCGAGACCAGTGATGAAGGAGAAGGAGCGCCTGAGACGGTCGTCGTGGGCGCTGTCGAACACGTCGCTGTGCTTGCCGTCGGACCAGTGATGGAGGGAGGTAAGAGGTGTCCTCTGCAGCCAGCTAAAACCGGTGAGCGAAGCGTGGCGAGGAACGTGGCGGGGAGGACGTACGAATCGCCAGCGTCGCCCTTTTCGATCAAGAGTACTGTGGCGCTCGGGTCGTCGCTGAGCCTACGCGCGAGCACGCATCCTGCAGTTCCACCTGTGAACGGATTGTTTGAGTACTGAGTATTTGGGGAAAACGCGTGGGGGGTGACGGGTGAAGAACTGAGCTCACCGCCTACGACGATGTAATCGTACATATCGTCCAGCGAGTCGATGGACCGCTCGATGTTGGAGGAGAAAGGCCACATACGAGCCAGCACCAGCTTAGAACGCCTTTGAAGGTTGTTGTGGGGCGATACGAAGAAGGGAGAGTAGTGAAAGAGCGTCGCAACATGGTGTACATGTGGTACCCATCATCGCGAAGTGTTCTTGTCAACTTCTTGAGGTCTTGGTTGGGTCCTGGTCGAGGAAGTGAGCAGCTGGACTCGGGGACCGGCCCGGTTGTATACCCGTTGCCGGTGCCCTGCCCCGACTTCAAAATTTGTTCGAAGTCCAAACTCGCTACGTCCTCCAATCGCCTCCACCAAGTCTTTTGAAGATCGCTTATTCTAGTAACACCCAAGAATAAAAACAAAAAATATTGCCTTCCGTCAGACTTTTCTCCAATGGCCGCGCACGCATTCAAGGCGCAGCACGTCGGCGCAGGCCTGCCGCTACGTTCAAATCCCCGACATCAACATGAACCATCCCAGTCGAAAGGAACGGCTAATAAAAGTGCTTCAAGGAAGAGTGCGATGAAGGTGAAACGACAGGTCGCACTGGCGGGATCCGGTCGAAGACGTACCTCCAACTAACCAGTGTTGTCCGCTTCGCCACTGCATGGCAGTGCAGATACTTACTCTCAATCCTGGGATCTTTGTCACCCGTCACGGTAGCATTCTGATACGTACTGCTTACTAAACAAGCATTCTTCCCATGCCCTCCTCGCCATATTGTTCCCCCTCATGATTAAAAGGCAGTTTTAGCAAACCTGGCACCAAATCTGCGTCAAGTTGACACTGTCACTGCGCACCGCACAGATATGCCGGTCAGTACTGCTCCTACCGCTCCCGACCATAATGATCACACGAATCACAGTCCCCCTTCATGGACCGACTCCGTGATCTGTTCGATGCGTTCAAAACCCCTGGTGCGATTTTTGACCCTGCTTTCTTTTCCCTCCCATTCCAGTCCAAGATGCCGACCACCAGTGTGCCTCCTGTGCCAGACACCATCCTCCCTCCTCCCGGGACCAACTGGCTCGCGACCATCGACTCCGCTATCGTATTTCTCATGATCTGCGCGACCATGGGCGCGGTAATGTTCGTCATGCTCCTCGCTCTCCTATTTTTCTCGACCTCCTCCGCTCGACGCAAGCCCATATTCGTTCTGAACATCGTCGCCATCTTGGTCGGGATCACGAGTGCAGTGGTCATCGTCTACCAGCAGGTCAGTTCTAGTCAGTGACCTCGTCGAGTCTTCAGCTGTGACTCGCTGTTTGCAGATAGTCGCTCTCAAATATCCGGAAACGCCCAGGGAATGCGCGGGTCTTTTTCTTTGAGGCCTCCATCAACGCGTACGCACCCACCTTCGTCGACTGCATTCTCCTCGTCCGGCTATACGCCGTGTTTCCTCTGCATTCCACCCCTCGCCTTCGGTTCATATTCGTCATCGGAGTTCCCCGCCCTTTTGAATGTCGGAAGACTGGTCAACGCCACGGTGTACCTTGTGAACTTCGGCCGCATTGTATTTGAGCACAGGCGGGAGGAGATCATCGTCGGTGGCGGCGGCGCCGTTCAGATCGTCTCGAGGCATCCGACCGTCAAGATCGAGTGCTTCTACAGATATTCGACAATTTGTGAGTTCGTCCGCGCTTCTGAACCGTCGGATCGTCTCTCTGACTTGCGCGCGTGAATACAGGTTCTCGTCGGCGCTCTTCCTTTCCCGATTACGCGGTCACGACTCTGCCCTCCGGTCGCGCTCTCGTACGTTGATTCATCCTCTCTGCTCTTTACGCCCGACATATCCTTCTCCGCAGAGTCGTTCCCCGAGAAAGTATACACCCTCTTCTGGATCTCGACCTGCAATTTCGTGTTTCCTGTCCTGCTCAGCATCGTCCAGGGTCGTGATCTACATGGTCCGGCCTGCGGGACTACCTCATCGCGACAAACGTCCAGGAGGCCAACCTTTACCTCACCACCATCTTCCTCGTATTCGCGACGGTCTGGGTTTTCGAGGGCCGCTGGGTCGAGGAGCGTGGGCTTCGCGCGCCAGGCGCGGTAGCGGCGAAGGTCGCCCATTCGACACGCTACGCGCCCGCGCCATCTTTCCCCGCGAGAGGAGGGCGTGGTCGTCATTGGAAGATCGCTCTCGGAAGCGACCATGTCGCAATCGCTTTCTGACGAGTCGACATCGACTTCACAACGCTTCATAGATGGAGCGTCGTCGTCCAAGGAAGGACGTGAAGGAGTGATGCTGTGCACAGACCACCTGTACGCTCTCGCACCGAAAGGCGCATAGCTGGACAGTGACTATGCGCGCGTATCTGACGGGCAGCGCGTTCGTCTTCTGTATCATATATTACATATTCAGGGAATATTCCTGCCATACTCTCCCTCAATTTAAATGGTCCTTGAACGCGTGGACATGGGGAAGAGCCTGTGGATGACACGGCTGATGGTATAGGGAGGCCAGGGTTTCCTTAGCGTGATTCGTTGCCGGAAAGGTCATGGGTCACATTGAGAGATGTCTGTGGCCTCTTCGGAGCATGACGGAGAGGCATGCACGTCTTCGAATGACCTGTCAGCGGGGCGGGCATGTCCTATAGGTGTCAAGACGTACCAGCAAAACGAAGCGAAGGCGCCATCGTCTCATCCGTGAAACCCTCCCAGCGGCATTCCAAAGACCACGCGGTCGCGAAAACGACGGAGATGATGGAGAGGTATAGGTTGACTTCTTGGATGTATTCCGCGATGGAGTAGTACAGATAGTCGTCGGCCTTGGCGACGCGAAATATGACCTGGATCACGCTGAGTGCGGTGGGAAAGACGAAGTTGCAGGCCGTCATCCAAAAAATGGTGCAGATCGCGTCGTAGATCGACCCTGGAGAAAAAAGACAGATGAGAAGCGCGAACAACACGAAAGGACGGGAGAGATTCCGACCACCGGGACGGACGCTGGAACTGTATTCATAAACCCTGTAAAGGAGTGCGGTGGACAGGTAGCTGCGTGGTATGCAACGGAGCTGGTAAGAAAGGCGACGTAAACCAAAGTTGGCTCGGAAGGTCTTACACATTGGCGAATATTTGCATAACCAACTCCGCCGTGACGGATGGGAATTCAGTAGCAGCACGACCGGCTTCGCCGGCGTCAACCATGCTAAGGCTGTGGGCGTATTGCACGATCCATACGGAGTTATTGACGATTCGTCCGATGTTGACAAAGGCCGGGAGGCCTGTGATGACGTAGCGAAGACCGGGCGTGGTGGAGCCTGAGTGCAAGGGGGCGCTGTACAATGCGTTGACCTTGAAGAGGAGAATGCAGTTCACGAGTGTGGGCAGGTGCCCGTCGATACAAGCCGTGAGGAGGGCGATGCTAACGGGCACCGAATTGTCCGGAAATCTGATGATCCGTATCTGCGAGCGAGGCGATATGGTGGTGAACCGACTGCGGAAAAATCCGAAAAGTTCGAGACGGACCTCTGTGTAAACGTTCAGAACGGCGCTCAAAACCCCAAGGAAGACGACAATGAGGGTGAGGATGAAGACGGGGCGGCAGCGTCGGGCGGGAGTCGAGAGAAAGAGTAAAGCGAGGAGCATGCCGAAGGTGACGGTACCCATGGTCGCGCAGATCATGAGGAAAGTCAAGGCGGAGTCTACTGGGACAGAAACTGGGGGATGGCTATCGCCAGGCAGTGACGAAAGGCTTGGGATGGCTTTTATAGTAGACGAGATAATAAACGGCATGTCGGTGCAGAGTGGGGAACTGGGATGATACCAGAACTGAAGCGTACCTACTACCCGGGGTTTTATGAGTTCGGAGCCACAGAGATCATGAGCGGCATGTATCAGTTTGTAAATATGTGTCTAGGGATGTAGGTGTAAGTATTAGGATACTATTGTAGGTACAGATGGACAGACTAAGTACCTTCGCACTTGTAAGGCATGGCGACTCCGACGACTCGGCGAGGGCCCATTTCAAGAACTTGAAGTTGCTGTTCCGTGGGTCATTTCGTCTGTGCACGTCGCATGCGTTACAAGTGCAGCAGTAGACATGTAAGAATACTGATGGAGGGGCGAGGTTAAGCGATGCACAGGGTCCGTGTCACTGGACCATCTGGAGGGTAGTCGTATGAGGGGAGCCAGGGCAAAGGAACTTAGGAAGACTCGTCTGAGTCGTCAACTCCGGTTGGAGGTGCACGTGACCGCAAAGGATTATTTCGATAACATTTCGCTCTCGGTTTCCCCTTTTGATACCCTTCCACGACCGCGCCCGACGCCCGACGCCCTTCTCCCTCTGTCCAAGTGCCGTCGTCGTTGTCAACAGCGACCGGCGCACCTCCCACGACACCAACGAGGCCAACTCTATGCTCTTAAATGGCGTCTCAACACCCGGGCTCTCATCCGACACATCCCTCAAGGCAGGACAACCAGTCCGTATCCTCCGTACGAAGCGATCGCTCGGCGCGGTCCCGACCTAACGTGCGTCGTTTTTTTTCTGTCGATTTATGTGGTGTTGACGAGCGAATACCCCCCCCCCCCCCCCCCCGCAGCCGGCCGTGGAATCGGCGGTTACTCGGCTGCTTGTGGCCATCAAGCAGCTGCTCGAGACGCTCACGGAGTGGAACAAGGGCCATGCGGAGGACAACGACGTGAGCGACGTCTACGTCAGGCTCGGCAACGACTTCAACGCGGCGGTGGCCGCGTTCGCGTCCTATAACATCCACATGACGTGCGTCCTCGTGTATCCCTCCTTGCCTCCGAACCCTCACCCCCGCCCTCCACCAGCGAGCTCCTCGGCGTCCCCGACGAACTCCGCGCCGTGCTCGAAGACTGCCTCTCCGAAGAACCGAAGAACCTGGACAAGTACTTGCCCAAAGTGCGCGCCATCATCACCGGCCTGCTCGAGGGCCTCCGCGGCAAGCAGTCCCTCTTCCGTCAGATCGTCTCCGGAAACCGCCACAGATCCGATGCCTCTGCCCACAGCCGCACCGACAGCAGCGGTCGCGTCTCCCGCTCCGACCGCTCCTCCTCCCGCCGCGACACCAAGGCCTCCGTCGCCGAAGACTCCGCCCGACGAAACACCCAGTCCTCCGTCGCATCCTCTTCGTCGTCGTCCCGTAGGCGGGAGCACACATCGTCCAATGGCGCGGATGCGTTTGTAGGCGGCTTTTCTCCCGACCTCGCCCACCCTGTACCGAGCCGGAGCTCCAGCTTCACCCCAGATCGTCCGCCCTCAACGCGACCCCCGCCCAAGACACCGCCACCGCCTCCGCTGCCGCCCTTACCCACGTCCCCCGAGACCGACGCAACGCCCACGCCCCCCCAACGCACATCTCAAGTTCCTGCGAGCGTCAAGCGATACTCGCTCGTCGACGCACCCCTTCCACCCCCCGCGGTCGTCATCGACGAGCCCTCGCCTAGTGAGACTCCCCCTGACGAACACCCCGATCGCGGTGGCTCCCTTTCCCCGGCACCGGAACCCGTCATGGACACGCCCGGCGTGGCCAGCTCGCTCGCCGCGCTCAAGCAGAGCGATGCGCTCGAGCGGCGCGCGTCCAAACGCTTCTCGACGTACAACATATCCAAGATGACCGGCCTCCCGCGCGAACGCAGCGTGGGCGCCAGCGGCCATCCGAATCGACGTTCGCTCGCGGCCTCCAACGCCCTCACCGCCGGGGAACTGGCGGTGCTGACCGAGGCGGACGAGGAGCCCGGAAGCAGGACCCCCTCCCCGAAGAAGCGCGAGCGCAGTCGCAGCACGGCACGGACGAAGGCGCCCCCGCCCTTGGAGGACATCTCGGAGGAGCGTCCACCCCCAGTGCCTCCGCTGCCACGGGAAGAACCTGGGCCCAAGTCGCTTCCGCGTGCAGAGGAGCCGTCGCCGCCGCCTCCGCCACCCCCAGGGCCCATGACGGTGTTCCTGCAGGTCGGGCGGGAGGTCAAGAAGGCCAGGATGGAGCCCGGGCTCTCCTTCTCCTCGCTGCGGGTCATGTTCGTCGAGCGGTTCGCGTACAACCCGGGCCAAGGCAACTTCCCGGCGATCTACATCCGCGACCCGTCCAGCGGGGTGCAATACGAGCTCGAGGACATGGACGAGGTCAAAGACAAGTGTCTGCTGTCGCTCAACATCGAACGTGCGTGCCTCGTGCATTTTCGGGATGGGGACGTGTCGCTGACCCGATACCGTGTGCAGCGCTCGACCAGATCAAGGAGCACATCGACACGCAGATATCGGGCCTTTCGCAGGAGCTGCGCGACCTACGAAAGGCCGTGACGGAGAACCGCCGGGCGTCGGTCATCATGCCCGCCCCCGCTCCTGAGATTCCGTCCTCACCGCCCGCGCCGCGACCCAGCGACCACCAGCTCCGCAACGTCGCCCGGCGCCTGTCCCGCCTCGTCAACGACCACCCTCCGCCCGCGCAGCCCATCCTGCCTCAGATGACGGGCCCATCCCTCCAGCCGCAGATGACGGGCGCGTCGGTGATGTCCGAGTGCTCCAACCGGATCGTGATCGACCTCAAGACCCAGTTCGACGAGGTGCAGAACCTGCGGCGGGACCTGGGCATCATGCGGCAGCTGTACACGGAGTTCATGACGCACACGAAGGACTCGCTCGGCACCCTGCGCGCGCAGACGACCAAGGTGCGCGAGATGGCGGCGAACCAGGTGCCCGGCGCGCGGGCGTACATCGACGAGGGCAAGACGAAGCTGGACATGCGCAGCCAGAACGCGCTCACGAAGATGGAGGAGCTGCAGGACACGGTGGAGCAGGTGAAGGACGACGTGCTGAAGCGGCACATCTCGCCCAAGCCGCACGTGCTCAAGGCGATCAAGGACGACATCGACACCGTCGCGGCCGAGCTCGAGAGCCTGAAGGAGCACATCAAGACGATCAAGCCGATGTGGAAGAAGACGTGGGAGGAGGAGCTGCAGAGCATCGTGGAGGAGCAGCAGTTCCTCAACCACCAAGAGGAGTTCCTCGCCGACCTCCTCGAGGACCAGAAGGCCGTCGTCGAGGTGTACGGCCACGTCGAGAAGGTCATCTCCCTGCGCGGGGCCGCGGGCAGTCGGGGCGCCCGCGCGCGCAGCTACCGGCCGCCCCCGCCAGACGAGGGCCACAACGGGCTGAGCACGGTCATGCTCGAGATCAAGGGCGCGGCCGTCGACCCCGACAAGCGGATGAAGGCGATCGCGGCGAACCAGAAGAACCGGGAGAGGGAGCTCGCCGCGCGCTCGGACGAGTTCCAGTCCGAGCTCCAGGGCTTCGTGGGCCAGAAGAAGCTGAAGATGACGGGCGGGGCGGAGGAGACGGAGCGCGTTCGCCAGAAGCGGAACGACATGACGCTCAAGGCCATGTTCAACCAGCCCCCGCCGGGCGCGTCGAGCTCGCCCACGTCTCCGTCACTTCCGTCGCCGGCGATAGGTTAATTAGGGCGGTCCAAGGAGGTGGGGAGGAGCTCCGATCTCTCGCGCGTTTTTTAGTGTTATAATCGTTTCGTATTCTGCCGTGGACCTTTTTTGCTTTGGACGGGGTGATGCCGTCGCGGGGGTCGGTGGACGTCCTGTAGGATTGTGTGTTCGTTCCCTCATTTTCTTTGTGACTGTGGCTCTTCGCTTTGGCATTTGTGTATCATAGACGTGATCACCACTGTTATCCTTACCGCACGGCTCGTCGAACATTTCCAACAGCTTGTACTATGCATCGTGACTTTTGCACAGAGGGCCCGGGAAAGCATATTCGACGTAGAGACTCGTCCCAAAGCCCGGTTACTAGCGTGTCCGTCGACGACTCCCTGATCGCAGAAGAAGGGTGGAAAGCGTGGCCGTAGGCATAATTATTTCCACGCATATTCCTTACGACAGAGGCGGCCGGGGTACGGTATAGTTGCGAGTTGGTCGGTGAAGCTCTCTACACTCGGTGAAAATTCACAGCCTGGGATTCAACAACGCATTGGTGGTAAAGTACAAAAAGGGACGACGCGGCCTCTCATGTTCATGAACTACATATAAACGTATATCCTTCACCTCCTGGAGTTAACCGCCTCTTCAATCTCCTTGACCGCCTCGAAAATCGCCCCAATCGCGACCCACCCGAAGCTCTTCGCCCCGAACGCGCCCTCCTCCTTCACCGCCAGCTTCCACGCCATCCACGCCCGCCTCAGCGCCGCCTCCCACCCATCCTCCTCGCCGCCCGCGAGCTCCTCCCTCACGCCTCTCACCAAATGCTCCGTCATCTCCCGCAGCTTCGCCACCTTCTCCTTGCGCTTGCGCGGCACCGACGTCCTCTCCACGATCGTGCCCACGAGCGCCTCTTCCTCCGTGAGCATCGCCGCGCGCCGGTGGGAGATCGTGTTCGCGGCGCAGATGCTCTGCAGCTCGGACACGTAGCGGTTGTACACCTGCGCGAGCGCCTCGCGCTCCGCCGCGGCGGGCACGTACTCGACGTCGATGTACTCGGACACGCGCGTCTCGATCGCGATGTGCACCGGGTCGAACTCCGCGTCCAGGCCCGTTCCCGCATCGCTCAGCGTGGCCTCGCGCATGGCGTCGACGAGATCGCGCTGGCGGATACGGTGCGCCTTCCTGAGACGCTCGCGCTGGCGGGTGGCCTCCTCTTTGAGATCGACGAACGGGAGGTCGACCGCGCGGAAGAGACGGCCGATCCAGCGCTGGCTCTCGTAGTGGGTCGCGGTGTTGATGGCCTTCACGGTTTCGGGGGCGTTCCAGTCGGGCTGTGTCACTGCGTGAGGGGACTTTTGGATGAAAAACGGGAGAGACAGCACACCCTTGCTTTGAATTTGAGCTTCGGGATCCGGTCGATGGACACGGGTTGTCCGGACTGTAGCGAGATGCTTAGTGTCACGAGAAGCTCGAGAGAAAGAGCGCCTCACTTTCGGATAATCCACCGCGTCACTGTGAAGCTGCGAGAGAGTGAGGCAGTCCTTATCCTGAATTCCGCTGGAACTCTGGTCGGCGATAATGAGCCAGTTGATTGCGATTATCCCAAGGACCTGCACAATCATCGTTGTGAGAAAGCCAGAAAATACAGTACACGGGGATGAACGCACATCGCTGATGATGTAGTCAATGATGAACTCCGCGACATCGACCATCGTGCTCGCCCTGTCCAGTACTTTCTTCGGCGCTGGGTCGTACGATGCCGGAGCGAACAGCTCCTTCGGTGTGAACTCTGCCCCCCACGAATGACCACGAATGAGTCTCCAGAAGACAAACGCAGACGAACGAAATTGCCGGGACCAGACGAACCTGGGCAATCGATCAATGGGATCAGGTTGTACAAGTCCCCGTCCAGGTCACCCCCACCAAGATACGACGGAATCGGCCTGGGACCTGTGGTCAAAACACGTATAAATGAGCTTCGGGAGCCTTGTACGGATGGAAGATGTTCCCACCCTTCGCAGAAAACACCACAGTGTTTGTGAGCCGTTCCACCGCGAAAAACGAGCCCGGCTTGGGCCTCCCGATCGCGTGGACGACCTGCACATCCCCCGGATGAATCGTCGGGCTCCGCGAGATGAGCACCGGCCCCTCCAGATACACCGTCGGCCTGCCATCGAGCGGCTTCACGCACGCGAAGATCTCCGTGTGCTCGAGCTCGCCGTGGATATCGCACACGCCGACGAGCGTCCACCCGCCTGCGACCGGGATGCGCGCGTGGTTCTTGAGGTCTCGGAGCACGTGATTGACCGCGAAGGAGAGCGCGGTGTCGTAGAACGCGTCGCCGACGACGTAGTCCACGCCGAGCTTCGCCAGGCCGGTCATGACCGACGTCATCCGGAACGACGACCCGAGCCCGTACTTCTCCAGCATGCGTCCCGCGCCGTGCAGCTCGCCCGCCGCGGCGTTCTGCACCTCCTGCACCGCCGCGTTTTGGTACTTCTCGAACACCGCGTACGGTATGCCCAGGCCCTCGAGCAGCATGATGAGCGGGCGGTTGAGGAAGTAGGGACCGGGACGGTCGAACGCGCGCGCGATCTCGATGTAGCGCGAGTTGGGGGACTCGAACTTGATCATCGACGGGCGGAGGCCGACGGTCATGCTCCCGCGCAGGGCGGGGTCGACGGAGAGCATCCCCTTCGAGCCCATGAAGCGCACTTGGAACGCGTGGGGGTGGCCCTTGCTCCGCCGCGCCCGTTTACGCGTCGCGCGGAGCTGGCGCCAGATCTCCCGCGCGAGATCGGGCGAGAGCGTGCCGACGCCGTCCGTGAAGCAGTAAAGTTCAACACCGTCAGGCGAGCAGATGTTGATATCGCCGAGGACCATGATCTCCTCTACCTCGACCGTCGTCATGTCCGTCGCAGTGAAAGCCTGAGAGAGGCGGGCGGCGTATCGCGCGGGACAGTTGTGCGTCTTTTCATCAAAGGTGCCGAGGCTAGCGATGATAGAAGAGGCGGAAATGGGCGTGGATGTGCCGTTGGCTTCTATGTGGTTAAAGGGCTTGACGAACCTGGTCAGGAGAGGTCAGTGTTAATGCCAGGTCCCATCGGGAGAGGCATGGGAACGTACCAAACCGCGTGCTCCTTGAGCGCCGATTGTGAATAGGCTGTGTGGGTGTGAGATGGGGCACGACGCGTCGAAGGTCAAGGTGGCCGCACCGAGAAACTGGAAGGTTTTCCCGGCGATGGCGAGACCGTTGAACAGCAGCCCGCCGACGCGCGCCCTCACAAAATGGCGCCCGTCGACATCGCGGTCGAAGCGGTACTGCACGCGTCCTTCGTCGACGAAGCTGACGCGGAGGAAGCTGTCGTGGTTCTTCGCGTCGAACAAGCGGATGACCCGGTTGGACTGCTCGGGGAAGGGGCCCTCGAAGAAGATACTGGTGGGGGTGACGATGACGTGCAAGCACTGGAACAGGTTCACGTCCCCGTGACCGTCAGTGAGCGCCGGTGCCTTCGACTGCTTGCGGTAATCGACGACGGCCTGATCGAAGCACGCCTCGCACGTCTCGACCTCTTCGAAATCGTCGCTCGTCCACCACGCAGACAGACGTGTGCGGAAGAATTTCAGGAAGGCCGCGGCGTAGGCCACCCCCTTCGCGCGAATCATGGTGCGCACGCGCGGGAGGAGCGCGATCATTTCCTTAACGTCGACAAGGAGGTCGTTGAGAATGCCCTGGATCTGGAAAGAGACGCTCCAGTCGAGGCTCGCGAGCCAGGTCTCGAGTTCCCCGCGTGCAAAAGGGGAGAAGAGGTTACGGCGGACGATGTAGCACTCGGCCCTGGACATGTGATGCATCTCGGCGACCTTGCCCAAACGTCGGAAACGGTTCAAAGCAGCCTCTGAGGGGAGGACGAGCCGCATCGCGCGGGAAGTGTACGGCGCCAGAGGCTCGTGGTCGGCGAAAGGCAGCCAGGAGAGCCGCTTCCGGGGGCCGGGGGCGACGCTTTCTATCTCGAAGCTGGGCGGGGTGTTGAGGGAGAAAAACACGGCGGGTTCGTGTTCGAGGTATATGTGCGCCGTGAGCAGGTCTATGTGCGCGAACCGGACAGCGATGGCGATGATGTCGTCCTCGCCCGGGCGGTGTATGCGCACGCGGAGCTCCCTGGCTTCGTCGTTGAACGAGACGTGAGCGAGGCGGTGGACGTTGTGCTCCCATTCGATCGAGAAGGCTTGGTCGCGGCATTCCCAGCCGAATTGAATAGACTCGACGGGGACGGAGGTCGCAGAGAGCTCCTGTGCCCGTCGCTCCTTGTCCTCGATTGCCTGGGGGTCCATGTACGGCAACCGCTTGATCGTCTCGACGACGTCCTGACGCGCGCTCTTGTTGCTGAGGGTGAACTTGATGACGCGGCCAGAGACCACGCAGGGGTGCATGGAAGAACCGTGTCTGAATCCGGGCGTGCGCTCGCCATAATATTGCAAGAAGAGGTCGCCGATCTGAACGGTGGGGAGCGTGAGCGCGCCCTTGCCGCTGTGGCCGCGATTTCCACGTCTGTCCTTGAAGAGATAGATGTGGAAGTTTATTGGAAGGGTGGAGAGGGGAGAGAAGGGCGGTTTGTGCAAGATGTCGGAAATGGCGCGGGTGAGGTCGTGGTGTGTGCAAGAGAAGCTGATATCCCGCATGAACAGTTCCATAGCAAAGTGATGTCTTCAAGTTCCAATTAAAGTTCTTGAGGACGTCGATGGGTCGCGATCCCGCGACGGTGGACAGGTCGTGGACGGAGACAAGTCGCTATCGGTCCTCTGATTCCTAGGACACCTTATTCAATTAAGTGCGCCGTGAACGGCCGGCGCAATGGACCGGATGCTGCCATACATGGATGGGCGTATAGTTGTTCTAAGTTTCTGTTTGGGTTCCAGCGACTTCAAGGTGGAGAATATTAGAGATTTACCCGGTGAAGAAAGGCTGCAGGCTTGCACCTTGCACTTTGCACGAATTGACAGTTGGACGAAACCGGCATCCGCAGAAAAAAATCGCCGTAGATCACGTGATTTAAATAATATTTTGCATCCGCGCTGACGTCAGAGCATTCTCCTATCTTTTCCCGGTCATCTCGGTTTTCACGCCTCCTCCTGTCTCTCAGTCTCCACAGCTCGAAAAAGAAATGCGTATAAATATCGTCCAAAGTCTGAGGAGGAAAGATACACACACGACCCTTCACCCCCTCACCCTCAGCGCATCCAACCCAACCACCCTTGTCTCCGATAGACCTCATAATGTCTCCCTCTACTCTCACCGACGCCGTACAGTCCACGTACCGCAAATTCAAGCTTTCCACCCACCGCAAGCCTCGATGCGTACGTTCCATTCCAATCCGACTCCTAATTCTTTCGTGCTCACCGCGATCGACAGTTCTTCGCCCCGGACCCCCACCCGAACACAGCCGCAGTCGCCATGGCCCGCGAAGAGGCATTCATGCGTACATGTGCGGAGCCGGACGAGCGCACCGTGGTGGACGAGCTCGTGGAGGAAGACGACGAGAAAAACGGTGTACTCCTACGTCGTACGTGCTTTCCTTCATCCTCCGTCCTTCCCAGCACTGATCGGCGATTTTCATACCGTTATAGGAGATAGTCTCGTTCAACAACGGCCTTCCTCCTCTCCGCGTTGCCCACCGCCGCATCGAGTACCACCAATCCGAGGAAGACACCATCGCCGACTCTGACGATGAGTGAGGCTGCCGTCGCACGTCATGGCCGTGCGTCTTGTGTTATTTTATTTGTATCTTATTCGTTTTCGTACATACGGAGTCGTCGGACAATGGACCGTATCTTCATCCCATTTGTACCATATACCATATAGAACATAGACCTCGCATCGCACTGTCCCATCCAATTGTTTAAATAAATCCCTCGCGCTGCTTGCCACCCCCGATTTGCAGTCACCATAACTTATGTTGTTCATACTGGTTGATCGACAAGAATGCGTTCAACACGATGATCACATGTATAGGGGACACGACCTTGACAAGAACCTGAACGCCAATAGAAGGGGACGAGGACGACTCCCTCGGAGTCCAACCACAGCACCGCCAAGGGTCCGCTCTGGTCAGCCAGCCACCTTGAAGAGGGCGCGCAAGTGCACTCTACAGGCTCCCTCTCTAGTTACTTTCTACATGCACGCACACAGGAAAATGTCTGGTATGTAACGCTTTGGATAGAACGCACGGCGTACGGAAGACAGGCCAGAAGTGAATTACGCAACCTGAAGCTCTCTGCGCCTCGCACCTTGGATCTGCTCCTTCGTCGTTTGCACAAACTCCTCCCTCAATGCCTTCTGCTCCGCGATCCGCTTCAATATCTTCCCCCGCTGCAACGTCCCCGGCCCCCGCCATTGCCACGACTTGGAGTTCTTCTTCGTCGACCGCAGCAAAAACTCCTTGATCATCTCCTTCGTGCGGCTGACCATGTACGTCTCCTCCAAGAACTTCTGGCGCTCTGTGCGCTCGGCCGCGCTCATATCCTCCACCGCGTCGGGGTAGTAGAACGGCTCGACGAGGCCGACGACGGCCCGCTTGTACGTCCTGTGCGAGGGCCCGCTCGTGTACGACGCGTCGAACTTGCGGCCTATGGGGGCGATGTAGTTGTCGGTACGAATGTACGTCGTCTGGACGCCGTACACGGCCGCGAGGTACGCGCGCACGTCCGTCTTGGTCACCGACTGGGGGATGCGGAACGTCGCCTCGTAGGGGTTGTACGGCTTTCCAGCCGGGGTGTGGTTCCGCACGAGGCGGAAGAGGATGTTGGGCAGGTACACCTTTTGGCCGACCACCTGCGTTTCCTTCGTGCCGTCCGTGGCGGTGACCCGCCGCGTCCCGCGCAGACGCGTGCGTCGGGCGTTGAGCTTGTCGAGCCATTCGGCCTCGGTGGGTTCGCGCCCGCCTGCGCCGAGGAGTTCGCCCTTGGCGAGCGCGCGTTGATAGCGGGCGAATTCGGTGGGGGTAAGGCCGGAGGGGAGGGCGTCGGATTCGGGGGGAGGACCAGCAGAGGCGGGACGGCGTCGGAGACGGCGGAGACGGACGGCGCGGGGAGTCGACGCGGTACGGGCGGCGGCCGCTGCGTCGGGAAGCGTCGCGTAGGCGCGACGGAAGATGGACTGCATGGCGGGAGGGTGAGCGCGGGTGTCTCGTCACTGTCGAGGACAGAGACGAGCAAATCCGGGACTTTGCGTCTGTTTGGTTAGAAGCACGTGATGTGAAATTTCGACGTGGGCGGGATTTCGTAGTATAACGTAATAACGTCCCTACGACGAGTCTTGCGTCAAGGTCAGCCACGGAGACCAGTGCTATCTTCCTGGTCTATATGGTAGCGGGACAGCTCTTTCTTATGATAAATATATGTGCGAGAGCATGGGTAAGTATGTAACCTATGTAACTATGCACCAGCTTCTAACAAATGTACAGTGGGCTATGATTCTATATTACTGCGCGCGAAGGTCTCACGCGTCTTGAGCTTGCTCTCTTAGTACCACTATCATGAATGCCCCGTACACGCACATCATCCCCCTTCCACCACACGCTGTTGCCATATCCGACGCCGATGAAGAGGTATTTTTGCTATATACTCGACTCGCCGCCCTCAAGTCCGAAGACAACGAAGACAACTCCCACTTCCGCGGCCTTGGCTTCCTCGACGCTCAGCAAGACACGATCCAAGTCCACGTCGATCTCACACCCCCAACCACGATCTCTCCAACGATACCCAAAGCACGCCACGGCAGAAGTGCGCCAAGGAAGGCTGGCGGGAAGGGGAAGGGGCGGCAGGACGAGGCGATCTCGCTTGAGTTTGAGCTGTTCCAGGACAAGACAGCGCTGAGGAGCAGGTCGGGGGACACGGGCAGCGTCTTGTGGAGGGCGAGGTAGGCGCTTTTTTTTCCCGGTGCGTCGGGTTCTACGCCCACTTGTTCGAGCTCTGATGGTCATCGCGTACCATCTACAGCATCGACGTCGCGCACCTTGTACTCCAGCAAACGCGCTTCCCGACGCCCGACGCCCTCTTCGACTCTCACGAGCTGTCTACTGCACACTGCATCGAGTTAGGGTCAGCTGCTTTCGCACGTCGCTCTTTGCTATTTGACCTGAGTCTCCCTTCTTCGCCGTCCACAGCGCTGGCACGGGCCTTCTCGCCGTAGCGCTTGGACCCCTCTTTCGTCGGTACACTGCGACAGACGTGCCGGTCCTCGTCCCGCTTCTGCGCAAAAACATATCGCACACACAGCGCTCTCGATCGTCCATATCCGCTGCAGCTCTCGACTGGATGCTCCCAGCCCACCGGCAACTCCCGGACGACCTCCTTGCCGACCCTGTCGATCTCATCCTGGCCGTCGACTGCCTCTATCATCCGTCCCTTATCCCGCCTCTCCTCTCAACGCTCTCAACGCTCTGCATTCCTGGCCGAACGACCGTCCTCGTCGTGTCGGAGCTCCGTGCCGAAGACGTCGTGCGGGAGTTCTTGGAAGGGTGGCTGAGCCGACCCCGGGAGGAAGGATGGAGAATCTGGAACGTGAACGGAGAGGGGGGAAAGAGCTTGATGGGGGAACGATACGCTGTGTGGATGGCGTGGCGGGCGGTTGAGCCCGAAGGCTAGCAGGCAAACTGTATGTAAGGTCTAATTCACCCTCGAGTGATCGTCGTGAATGGACTTCTTTGGCAGACTTTGTGGATATAAACCACGGGTGTACACACGCTCCACGAGAGCAGGCTGACAACTTCCTTCATTGGTCCGCATTGCCCATGTACACCATTTTCTACCCGATCGGTCATCATATAACCAAGGCGAAACCGGCCCCCCATGCTCTCGCAGCCACGAGCGTCTCCCGTTTCTTCCGAGGTGAACTCCTTGCGTCTTGGCCTGCGTTTACAGTTACTTACCATTCACCGGCAAACGTGAAACAAGTCTCACGAACTTGACTTCTGGTCGTCATAGAGCCTTCCAAGTGTCAACACGGGTGTTTATAAGCCACGGCGAGGATCAATGCCATCTCAGGTTCCCCAGATCTCCGACTCCATCCAACACATGAAGTCCGTCAGCCTTTTCGCTCTTCTGCTCGCCCTCTTCGTCCATTGCGCCTGGGGCGGGTCGTACACGCTCAGCGATAACTTCCAGGGCACGGCATTCTACGACAACTTTGACTTCAAGACCTTCGACGACCCGACCCAGGGATACGTGTGCGTTCTCCTCAGGCTCAGGCTCAGACTCGCGCTCTCCTACGTCGTCATACTCGTACTCACGCGGCGACGGTAGGAACTACGTCGACCAGACGACAGCGCAGAACGGAGGATGAGTGTCCTCCCCGCGGTGCCTATGAAACTTATACAGTACTGCGCCGTGCGCTCCAGCGTGCACCATGCCGGCCACCCGCCAAATGACCGGGTTCGTCAACAACAACGTCTGCGACCACACCGACGCCGCCGACTCGGGCTGCTCCGTCAGGCTCGCTCAGGGCGGGCTCAGCTACGGCCCGCAGTTCAACGCGAACGGGGGCGGGTTCTACGCCATGGAGCAGACGAACGAGTTCATCAAGGTGTGGTTCTGGGCGCGGGGAAGCAGGGCGACGCCCGCCGAGGTGTTGAGCGGGAGCGGGAGCATCAATACTGACAACTGGGTGAGCTTCTTCTTATCAAGATCCTCGGGAAGAGTTGGCTGAGATGGCTGGTTGCAAGGGCACTCCTTCGGCGTATTTTCCAAACACGGACTGCGACATCGCGACGCACTTCAACGAGCGCAACATCGTGATCAACCTTACCTTCTGTGCGTTTTTTCTTGTCTCGATGTTCCACGTACTTCGACTGACGAAGTTTGTACCTGCATATCTGCGACCAGGCGGAGGTTACGCCGGTGGGGAGTTTAATCAAGATGGATGCCCAGGCGAATGCAACGGTGCGTGCGGCTCTCGTTAACCCCCACTCTCATCTTGGTCGGCTGTGTTTATACACAGTTTTTCTTAGATTATGTCCGGAACAACCCTGAGGCATTCGTGAACGCGTATTTCGAGCTATTGTGGGTTAAGGTGTACGAACCTTGAACCTCGAACCTTGAGTCAAGCTTGCAGTGGTAGTATGTAGTCTGATTCTGCCCGTAATAATTTCTCGTGGACAAGTTGCAGTCGAGATCGATGTCGATTCCCATTTGCATCCAGACATCCACCACCCTCTTCTGCTTAGTGTAAAAGTGAAAGGCGAATATGTACAGTGGTCAGACGAAAACATGGGTCGGTGCTATCGTCCGCTTCTAAGAATACCCTCCGAGTCGTAAGCTCCAGACCCATCCACCGACGAAAGGCCTTTAGCCCCTTCATGTAACAGTGCCCTTCACGACGCGTAGCATAGTGGAAGGAAGTAGGAAGGCTTTGCGGACGGCGTCCGTTAAGACGGTGTTCCCAACTCCCTGACCGCGAACGGATCCATACCGCCCCAACGGCCTGTTGGATATGCTGTCAAAAGGGAGCGGCCTGCTGGTGTTTGTGGCCGTCGTTCACCCGGTCAAGGTGGTGCATCGCTAAGAATGATGTTAGTCGAAAAAGAAAGGATAGATACTGCATAGATGACTGACAGGTACGAGTAGTGTTTTCGTAATTCATCCAAGGGGGAGCAAAGAAGAGGCTGAGTGGATTGAAACTTGAAAAAAAACACGCGTGGGCGTACTTTCCCGCTGGGGAACTGAACGGTTTTATCTAGGAGCCAGTGCGCATTGAATCGTGAAATGGACCCATAAGATACATCGCTCAGCATCGATGCAAAGGTTGGGTATTGCTGGGTTGGGTATTGCTGGAGGAATCGACGTTGATACAAAAGGGGACAGCCAGAAGAAACAATCTGGCGCTTGATCAACCCGATACACAGTCAAGGCGGAGCTCTGCAGGAGCACACCGTTAGTCGAGACCCAAGCCTGCGAAGACAGGTTAAACGCGCCTATAGCTTCGTACTAAGCGAACGCGGAACACGAATCTAGCCTGGCCATCCGCGAGGGAAAAGAAGTCGGTATGCTAGACCGGAGTTCACGCTTCGTATGCCAAGGAAAACAGTGTGCGGGAGCAAGACTTTGCTCTTGATTTGACACGACGGGGGACGACTAGACGGGCAGCAGGGCCACCATCTATGCGCACATGAGCCCTGCAGGAGTTTCTCAATAAAAAAGACGTACAAACTGTCATTATTCGAACATCGTGCGCGCCTCTTCCGTAGCCTCGAGCTATGTTTGAGGAGACGAGGAGCGCTACGTCGAGATATCAAAGTCAGTCGAAAGAGCCTCCTGCCGTGGATAAGAGCTGACCCTTTGTGAATTGGCGGTTGGCGAGAGGGCGTGCGCTGGCTTGTTTGAGGTTGAAGGAGGGTGGTAACAGGTGTTGGTCGAAAGTCTAGAACGGGTCAGCATATAGTAACCACTTGTGAGGAAAGACAATACGGACTCGTGAGGCTTCACAAGAGTCTACTCTTGCGGGAGCTGCCCCAGAATTGGCACCCAACCGTCCTGGTCCACGAGGCCCTGCAACCAATAAGCACGGAGCATCTCGAGATACACACCACGAGAAGCATACCTAAATGATCCATCCTGGCACGCTATCCCGCACGTTTTGCATCCCTCGCATCTATGCGCTGGCAGCACTCGTGAGTCAATCGCAAATCGTCGGTCGTTCGACAGCGTGATCTTGAACATGGTTTCGCGGTCAACAGCCTCCATGACGCCGATCTCGTACGCTTTCGAGCGTCGGAGAGCAATGGATAGCCATACGGGAAAGATTCCTTCGAGAAGTCTTGAAATAGCGTCGCTCCCGTGGGCCCAAGAACGTTGGGATGTGCCTATGTACGCATTGCATGGTGTATCTAGAGCTCTTCCATGTTCCAGGATATCCTCGGTGTGTACAGCACCTGCATTTCAGTACATCAGTGCAACTTCCAGGAGACCGGAAGAGAGATAAAACACACCCCGGAACCGCCACCTAGTCCTCCTCCGTCCATCCACGGCTATGACGCTCTCTCGATTTCTCCCGCGTTCAAATGCGGATTGACATTTGACCTGGGAAGACGCGTCGTTTTTTTCCATCAGGGCGTGGACGATGTTTTTTGTTCTTGGAGGTGTCCTTGGGCGTCACAGAGAGACAATATCACGAGCGTGGCAGGAGGAGAGTTTCAAGCGGTCGCGGGTATTCAATAGGGTGGCGGTGGTTGGTGCTGGCCCACTGCTGGGTGCTTTTTCGTCGACATTCCTCAGACCTGCCATGCTCGTGAGTCTCGTGATGGGGTCTGCATGATCCTTCCGCGCCAAATCAAGGAGGAAAAGAGGGGGAGAAATGGCGTGGGTAGAGTCCTGACGTCGCGTTGTGGTCGTGGTAGAAGCCAACGTCAAGAATTGTGGCTGTGTTCCTCTGTACGCAAGTTCGATGATTCAATATTCAAACTTATAATAGCATTCTGCTTGCGAACTTGACAGACGATGCAAATGTTGGAGCTGGAGCCTGGAACCAGTGAAGCGCACTGTGCTTGACTGGTATCAATAGTGCATAAAAGTAACCAAACCAGGTTTCGGTAGACTGAGTGGAGGGAACCGTGAACAGACATATCGGGGATTTTCTGCTCATACAGCGACAGAACAGAGAAGACAGATGAATTGAGAGCGGGGGTATAGAACACGAGCAAGGCTCGAAACTACAACGCAGACCAAGGAAAGCGCGGACAGATCAACATGATAACAACAAAGCGACAAAGCAAACGACGGGTGTGAGCCTATAATACAACACATTGAAAGGTATATGGACCTGCGTTGGCAAACGCGGGAGTCGAACATAGCAATGGCATGATGGTTTGGTAGCAAAGGGCAAAGCAAGAAAACAATATTGACTGAGAGTTGGTGGGTTCCGGCGGGATCTGAATGAAACGCAGTGCGCATCAGCCTCGAGAGCCTCGCGCCGATTCGAGATAGAGACACGCACTATGACTTTTCGTCCGAGGGTCTCGCTGGTGCGGGTTGGTACATCGGAACGCCCACACAGAACCTTTTCGGGTTGATACGCGCGGTGTAGATATACTCCTCGGGGTCGTTGGGGTCGAGGTTGCGGAAGGCGCGCTCGACAAGGTCCGAAGACCGGAGAGGGATTATGACCTCCTCCACAGTCGAGTCTTCGCCGGTCCCGACCCGCCGCCAGACGCGTGGATGCCTTGGGGGCCCTATGCCATCGAAGCCGACGAAGAACTGCAGCGAAGGCTTCCCCCTCATCAACGCGGTGGCGTAACGCTCCATCTTGACCGTGGTCTGATCGTCGTCGTCCGAGCACATGGAGTCGCCGGATTGCTCCTCCGACGACCAGCCGTCGTCCTCGTTCTCCCAAAGGCCCGAAGCAAGCGGTCCCCACACGAACAGCCGCAGGTTCGGAAAGTTGTCTATGAGGAGACGACGGATCTTCGCGTTGTCGCGTTTCGACTGCGCGCCGCGTCAGCCGTGCACAGAACATCACGAAAGGTTGCAGGACGTACAAAGTCTACGCAGTCGTAGAGTCCCAAGAGCGCGAGCTTGGGGCACTGGGCGGCGAAACCTTCCACAACTGCGGCCATGGAGAGGTATCCATCCCTGACGTATCGCCGGGTGATAGCGAGGCTCGTCAATGTGTCTCCGACGATCCCAATCTCTGCAGCTTCGCCAAGTCGCTCCTCGAGGGTGCCCCAATCGTTCAGGTAGACGTGTAAGAAGCGGAGAGGCGGCGGGACCACGAAGGCCTCCATGATGCCAGGGGCGGTGACGAGCATGTTGCACTTGCGCAGGACAGAGTAGGGAACGTCTTCAGGCTTTGGCGGCGGCTTCTCGCAGAGCGCGATCTCGAACTCGCGGATCTCCGGTTGGGTCAAGAGGAGCTCGACGGTCTCCTTATTCCAGCGGTTGAAGGCCATGAGGTGGTCCAGGTGGAACGGGCGGTTGGCGAACACCTTGGGGTTCTGGTCCTCGGCGATTCTGGGTATGGAGCCGTTGTCGGTGGGGTTCCAACGAACTCGGAGATTTTTGAGATTTGGGAGGGAGCAGAGAAGCGTGTCGAAGCGTTCGTAGTCCTCGGGAGTGGGGGCGTGGGGAAGGCGACGATAGAAGGTGAGCGACCGCACCATCTTGCCGAGGTCAGGGCGGGATATGATCGTGCAGGCGAACGCCATTAGACCGTTTTCTGGGATCATGACTTCGGCGTAGATCACGCGTTCCGCTTCGATCCTCCATGCTCGGGAAGTGTAGAGGAGGAAACGGAGTGTGTACTGGTAGATATCAGGGTCTGTGTGAATTGCCTCGATGATGGGTCGGTAGAGTTCGACGGGCAAGCATGCGCGTCGGGGAGTGGTCAAGGGGGCCTATACAAAAGCAACCTCCGTTACTGCAACGTTACAGACGCTGGAACGCCGTGACGTACCTCCCAGTCAGGATTGCGGTATTCCCTGATCGATCTGATGATGCTCTGCACCTCCTCCGGGTCCATTCTCAGCTGTTGGGATTCGTGCCACGAGTGCCTGTGGGGTATGATCGTCAGCAATCGTATGCGTCTGAGGCGTAAAGAACGCACCTAGAGAGGAGAGGAGACGGATGCGAACACGGATGTGAATAGCGATTGGGCCGGGAGTGCGGGGCGTGCGGGTGATGGTGGTGGTCGGGGGATGAGGCGCACACCGTTGCCTCGCGCGCCATTTTGTTGTCGGCATCGAGGGCGCGCCAGCAGCTGGGCCGTTGGGCCCTTCGAAATGGAGACTGAAAAGAAAAGGGTCCCATCATCCGTGCCGAGGCGGAGGACCCACAGCACCTGCCTTATCCGGCTACCGGCTATGTACCGGCTACTAGGCGTAGCCCGATGGGCAAGCTGTCTCAGCGTCTGGGCCACTGGCGCCTCTTTGTCGTACCCATGCCTTCCTGTCGGGCCTCTTCTAGTCCTGCGTTCTACGGTCTACCGACGCTTAGCTGCAACGCATCCTCCATCCAGAGGCTCTCATATCTCTTCTCATGCGAACGTTTTCCCCCATGTCCTACCATGAACCCTTGTGCAGATTACATGGGCACGCGCGTAACACGTCATGTAGTCGCACCACGCCCATAGTATCAATTTTCGCGAATAAAGGCCTTCAATCCGTGTTATCCCCGACCAGTTGAGGACCGGAGGATGTGACAAAGTTTCGTACCGAGTACAAGTTCGAGTAGGAGCAGGAGCACAATGGGGATTCAGGAGCCCCATGTTATCCCGCTTGGCGCTTAGCTTTCAATTAACAGTGGTGGTCCATACGGCGGACCTCTCGATTTACAGAGTTACTACAGTACAGTCCTCTCGCTGTTTTTTGTGGATCTGTCTCACTGTTGATTTCTTTGTCAGGAGTCACTGCCACATTTCCTGCAGTCCTGTAAATTTTGGAGTGCACGGACGTCCTGATTCTTTGCTTGGCCAAAGAGTGCGTCCCTTGTCCATCTCAATTCTCCGACGCAATCACTAACAACGCAATCTGGCAATCTCACCACCCCAGGTAAGTGATAGGCTACGTCTGTACTTGTCAGCCGCGATATTCCACTCTGCACCACTGAATACCCATCTGTCCACTCCGCTGCGTCTTCGGCCTTACCTTCGGTGCACATACTACTAATCGTAGCATCTCCGCACGCAGAGCGATCGGCCAGCCGTTTTCGAAGGTTCTCCTTGGACGACGGGAGAGGTCTGCCTCGTTTGAGGGTGCCGACGTAAGTCTCTCATTCGCCTTGCTCTGGTCTGGGCCCGGGGCTTGCAGGGCGTGGTACTGAATACTTGGCGAGGTGCGATATTGTATCCGCCGTGCTTTCGTTGGAAGGGGTAATGGGGTAATCGCCGAAGGGAGGATTGCTGTCTCGTTTTTGTAGGTTCTGAGTCAAACATAGAACGACTATCTTCTGTAGAAGCTAGGTTCAGAGAGAGTCTGGCTCTCGACCGTCTGGCGGTAACACTTCCACTGACGGCGACATACTACTTACACCAAGTCTCTTCTTAGCTCTTCAGCTTATCCTTCGTTTCAGCCTCACCCCTCCCGGCCACCGTGTGCACGATGGATACGGAAAGGGTATATCTCGACGAATTATATCACGAGGGGAAGACGATCAGCACGAGACCTCGGTTTCGGTGTTTCTCTAAGATCTTTGCACTCGTCGCGTCGCGGTCAAAGAGCCAAATGTTATCTTGGGAGCCGTCGTATATATAGTCTGGAACCAAGAAGCAAACCGCGTCGCGAAGCACCAAGCACTTCTTCGTCGTGCTCTAGATCATCTGACCGTTGAAGCAGGGCGTACGTCGTTGGGTGTGGCGGGTGTTGCGAACTTGCGACGGACGAGAGGATGCCTTGCTCGTCATGTCGACCCCGAATCGCGATCCGGGAAATGTACTTACATGACAATGCACTATCAGTGCATACCATGGTGAAAATGCGTGTGTGTGGACCAGGGGACGACCGGGCGGGCTCGAGCTTGCGACTAGTTGCGAGTGGGAAGATGTCGCGATCGTGAGTGACTGCGTAGAGCCGCGAATAGTCCGTTCGTTCGCAGCACGGACCCTCGCACTGAATCTGATACCAAACTCTGCTTTCCCAAATTGCCGTGGTCGAGCCGAGCGCGATATGTACTTTTGCACTCGCCGAATCTCTCAAGGTTCTTCTTCTTGCTCGTCAGCGACTTTTCCGCGGAGAGCTGCGTCTTGAGGACGATGGTGATGATGCTCATCGAGGTGCGCATTTTACTGCCCCCGACGCCGACGGTGGCTGATCCTCGATTCTCCCTCAGTCCTCTTCTTCTTCGCCCAGCTTCTCCCCGTTACCGGCCTCGCTTCTTCCCAACGAAATCCTAGCAGCAATTTTCGAGCACCTATCCCGACATGCCCTCACCATCGTCGTCCGCGTCTCCCGACACTGGCGCGGGCCCGCCGAGCGCATCCTCTACACCACGGTGCAGATCAACGAGGTTCTTCCAAGGACATCACCCGTCCAACTCAAGGGATACCCTATGTGCGCCACTGTGCCCTCGAACACGCTCTGCTGCTGCGAAACCCTATCCAAACACGCCCACCTCGCCGAGGTAGTTCGCAAGTTCCACATCCGCTGGCACACCGAATCCGTCGAGAGCCCTGCCTTCCTCCTCCTCATCGCCCAGAACATAATCCGCACCCTCGTCCCTTCCTTCGTCCACCTCGAGTCGCTCGAACTCGCCCTCGGCCTTGCCGCCCACCCTCCGCCCCTTGTCGATTACTTCTCCTCTTGCTCCCTACCTCTCCTTCGCAACCTTTCCCTCGGCGGCCTGGGCGGCTCTCCCGAGCCTGTACTCAGAAACCACCCGAACCTTCGACACTTCAAGCTCGCCGACCACGCCCAGCCGCTCCGTCTCCGCGCCGAAGACCTCCCCCACCTTCTCTCCTTCCGCGGTTCACCCGTCGTGGCCGCGTCCGTATTGCCCGGTCGACCCGTCCAGACGCTCACCCTGATCGGGTTTGAATTCGTGACCGAGGCCGACTTGGAGCGCATCGCGCAGACGACCGTGCCCATACGTGCGCTGGACCTCTCCGGCATGTCCGTCACACCGACGCTCCTCCGCGACGTCTCCCGGCATCTTCCACACGTCGAGGTGCTCAAGGTTCGGTTAGCCCTGCGACACACCCTCCATTTCGCGCTCTCCGGCATCGTGAGTTTTCCCGTTCCCCTTTGTCATCCCCTACGCCCCTCTGTTTGCTGACGTGCTCCCCTCTCGAAATAGCGTCTCCTCGCGGGCCTCACCACCGTCCTCGGCGCTTTCCACGACCTCAAATCCCTCGACTTCTCCCCCACGAATGCCGTCGACGGCGCCGCCCTCGGCACCAGCAGCGGCGCCTCTGAGGAAGCTCACCTTTGTGCCGCCTGGGCCCAGGTATGCCCTTCCCTCCGCCGCGTCACATTCCCCTCCAAGACCGAATGGACGAATCACGGCGGCCGTGGAATGTCGACTCAATGGACATCCGAAGGTCCCGCGTTTTCCGTGAGCGCGAGTCGCTGATTGTCGGGGCTCGACGGACAACTTTGTGGATTTATCGTGGCATAGGGCTTTTCGCGGCTATGGGCATTGCTTTGCACTTTGTATCTTTCTGGGCTAATTGGATGTTAGTAGCATTGGTATCAGGAGTGTCATATACTGTCTTCTACTTATGTATCGACGTCGAGGGCTAATATCAGCTCTGCAACGCATCAACCTGTCCCCTCTCACACCTCAACCAGCCCTGGGCTCATTTAAACCCTGTCGACATCACCTCTACCGACCAAGCCCCCAGCAGTATGTAGTGCAAAGATAGAGGGTTGTTCCCCATCCCAACATCCGTCTACGGCGATGAAAGGTGTGCAATTGTATTCCGCATGTGAACCATAACTCATGCTCCCCCGGACGCGACAGTATTCCTTCCACCAGCGCAGCAAGTTATCTTAGGTCTCCTTCCTTCGTTGGGCTTCCCTTTACAATCTGAGTTGCCCCATACCCGTCGAGGTGATTGAACGCGGCCGGCCGCTTTCGACCACAGCGCCGACAATGCCGTGGCCCGAGCTATCATTTATATCACTCCAGGTGATCGATGACCCGCATAGGCAGGCGTCGTCCAACGGCTTGGTGGCACTCCCTGATTACTCAGTGCTCGCAGAATATATACCACAATCATATTCATTTTTTCGTAGAGGATCCATGGAGGAATTGTGTGGCTGTTTAACCTTTAGTACGTAGTACTAATTGAAAGTGACTCCTTGAAGCTGCGCACCAGTGATACGTCTTACTTACTCGGGCCCTCGGAAGTCCATGCCAGAATGAGTTCGCAGTATTTCTAGTCCTTCAGTAGGGAACCGCACACAGAAGCACACCGAAGTAGTTGATGTATAAGCTGGTTCGTGCGCCTTGGATGTACCTTGGACGTCTGGACAGCCCGGGAGTGGCCCTGCAGCGGCAGACCCGGAGTCAACGCTTTGACTACGCTTTACTGCGCGGAAAGTCGGGCCCGGGGGGCAACCGGGTCGGGATTCCGGGAGTCCAACTCACCCAACTTGGTCTGTGGGGGGTATCCGGGGTCCTCACCGGCACAACCCGGCACAAACCTGCCTGCCCTCGAGCCGCCGCTGCACTGCTGCAGTCCCCAAAGTTGATACAGTGTCTCATACAGTACACAGGAGACACATGAATGCAATACGAAACGATATTTTCCGATATACAGTAGCGCAACTTTGGGCGATAGGAAACAAGGCCGAAGCAAAAACTCAACACAGAGGTGGGGTTTTGTGCACGTGACGGCCATCGACGCTGTCAGTGCGCGCCGTTGTCTATCTTTCCTTCGACCACATCGGCCACATACCCGCCTCCCATTTCACTGTCACCCCCATCTCAATGACTTATGGCATCCACTGGCATGTATCGCACATGCCATAGCCAATGGCCCGACGATCTCCCTTGGTGCTCTCTTCGATTTCATGGCTCGGCAGCGGCAGGTAATGCACGACCTCTGCCAGTAGCTTGAAGTTACGTAGCCCACAATCTCAGGGATGAAGAAGAGGGCCGGTAACCCGTGGAAATGCGCGAGGCCGGGTAAGTAGAACGGGTGTGGGCTATCTGGGATATGCGTACCAAAGAATGGGTGGTGCGTGTAATCTCGCTCTCACATCCACATTTTCTGACGTCCTCGGTGAACGATCTGTCTAGATCCGTGCGCATCAGCATCAAGCCAGCTCTCAAACCCGTGAACACCATCCTGCTTAGTCCGCTGCACACCCTCTATGATCCTACACTATACACCTATTGCCGTTCCTGCCATCCACGGTGTTTCTGCCGCCGCCGTTTCTGCTGCTGCTGCCGCCATTTCTGCTGACACCTCCTCTCCCAAGTTACATCTGCTCCCATTGCCGTTCCTAACCCGGGCCCTATCTCTCTCACTTTCTTATAAACATGTGTGCGATGGCTACTGCTAGAGACCGCTATCTTACAATCTAGTCTACTTGCCAATATAGCCTACATGGTGATGTCTGACTCTCCGCCTGTTGTTTCAAACAAGCCTTCTGCTACAATTTTACTACGAGAGATTTCTTTCGGATGCGTCAGATTGATGAGATTACAGTGCAATCTGGCCAATCGGGGACATCTTATCTCGTTGAGTCTCGAGGGGGTATCTGGGGTCCTCGGTACAGTTGGTGTACCGGAATCCTAACCCGGTTGCCCCCTGGTCGTGCCGATGTCCGAAGAAGCCAGCGCTGCGAAGTTTGCTCGACCTCAAGGCCTTAAGTTCTCTCCCTCAGCCCTTGTCTCCTGCCCTCTCCTGCCCGCCTCTGTCCACTGTCAACACACAGGTCAATACTATGAGCACGCCCATAATACCCGTCGTGGAATGCGTCTTTTCCTTCCCACCTTCCTCTCTGCCACAGCCAAGCCGGTCCAACCTCCTCGCTTCCCTAAACCCAGTGCAACCTCGGTACCAGCCAGACGAATCTATGCTCGTGCGGGACCGACAGGAGTACCATGATACAGCATTCCTTGCGATGTGCACTCATACGAACCAAAAATGGAAACCGAACGAGTCATCAGTTCCATTGTTGAACGAAAATGGCAGCGTGCACCCAGTCTGGCAGGAATGGTTGTCCTGCCTGCTTCATGATATCATATTCTCGCTGTCACGGTTCGCCCTTTTGCTCCGCTTTTTCCTTGCCTTCTCGCGCTATCTGATCTCACACCTGTGGATCAATCCCCTTTGATGGCATCGCTGATGTGCCCCTTGGTCTGTGCACATCCCCTCCCTAGTATATATAGCTGGCCTGCATGTATCTAGTTCCTTAGTCTTTCCTCCTAGTCTTTACCGGCTTAGAGTGCAATGTACTGTTCTCCCTTTGTTCCCTGATTCCCCCTTCCTCTGAGCCACTGCCTGTGTCGCGACTTAGAAGGCTATTGGATGCATTCCTTAGTCGGTCGTTCTTGACACTCGCAGAGAATGTACATGAACCACAACCTTTTGGAAGACTCCGACGCCGGCCTGCAGCTAGTGTTGCCAAAGTTCGGTTCGGTTCGGTTCGGGACCCATTTTGCCTGAACCTGAACCTGAACCTGTAGGTCTAGGGGTGAACCTGAACCTGAACCTGAACTGAACCTGGGTTCAGGTTCAAACCCGGTTCAAACCAAGTTCGAACCTGGATTTCTTAGACTAGCTAGAAATTAGACCTTTCAAGGAACTTCAAGGGCTTAGGAGCACAAATTGTACATTTTATGAATCAACTATAATGCTATGTATCTATAGGAGCAAGTATAAAGCCTGGGTTCCAGGGATATGGCCTCTCAGCGCGACGTCTAGCCTCCTCCTCAAGGTCAGCGTTTCGTGGCTGGCTTGTCGGTGGCGGCAGAGGTGACTGGGTCGGCATGGCATTTGGATGAAGACGGTGAGGCTGTGGGATCATGGATGACGTTACGGTTAGGAAGATAGATCACGGCTATATTTAGGAACCTACCATCGAGAGAGCTTGCCGCCTTGCCGAGTGAACCCTTGAAAATCTTGTCATGAGCAGTTTGAGATGCTCCGGGCTGCTTTGGGGTAGGCTTGGGCTTGAAAAAGTTGCTAACAGCCTCGTTGTTCGTGACATACTTGACCTTCAACGAGGGCTTCAGTTTTCGACGCTCACCTGCGATGATGAGCGCGGGGTCCGGTCGATCTCGTTCCCCTTTCCGAGGACGGGCAGATGGTCAGATGAGGAGCTCCGCCAACGAGAAGTCGCTCACCTCGTTTTGGACGCGAGGCAGTTGCCTCTTTTGATCCTGATGCCCGAGGAAGCGGCGCTTCGTCGTCCTCGGAATGGTGCCATTCGATTTCGGACGCGTCTTTGAGCTGCCCGTCAGCCCCTACGGCGCACCCGAGGTCTTCTTCCATAGTGGAAGGGAGAGAGCGCGAGGAAAGTGGTTGAAATGGTTGAGGTTTCCAACAGGTTGGTTTTGCATTTTTCGGGTGGACTCGGCACTGCTGAACCGCGGTTCGGGCCGGTTCAGGCAGTTCTCTCCCGGCCCGAACCCGAACCTGAACCGACGGCCGAAAGCCTGAACCTGAACCTAGACCGGACCGAACTTCGAGTTCAGTTCAGCCGGTTCGGGTTCGAACCCAGGTTCGGAACCAAACTTTGGCAACACTACCTGCAGCGAGCCCTCGGCAACACTCCAGATCTTTACAGATGGACCTATCAAGCTTCACAAGACAATGATTATCGCAAAATTTGTAGGCTCAGTACGTCTTGGTACTCATCTCGTAATGTCATTCAGACTCACATGAAATCGTGTTCGGCGTCAGGTATTCTACGCACCTCACCTCTCTCCTTTCCACCCAAGCTCGAAGAGATCGCGTTTAACACTCAAAGAGAAGGTATGTAGTATTTATATCTTCTTCGGTGTTGAACCATCTGAGTCCATCGAACTCTGTGTCTAGAGGCCGTCAGGGCGTGTAAGGGTGATTTCCGCGGAGACTCCGCCAGGCTTTTGCACGATATCCTTGCAAGCTATCTGGTGTGTCCCACCACGCGATATTATGCTCGTTATGTTTTCCATATCCAATCATCGGGCACCGGGAAATCGCGCATGCACGACGAGCTTGCCAAGGACATCCTCTACATTCCTCTCAACCTCGCCCCCGAGAAGAAAGGCTGTTTGTGGCTGTCTTCTCACTCCGAGCTGGGAATTGACGTTGATCATCGCTTATAGGTTATCCACCCTGATAAAACACATAAAACCTGGTCAGACCAGGATTCGAACCCGGGTCCTCCCTACAGTACTGGGATGCCTTACCACTAGGCTATCCGACTGTCTAGAGTGTGAATCTCATATTCAACACTCCCCCTAGAATCACACTCTGTGTCAGAAACGCAGTTTATGAGACCGATGAACCGCCTAAGTCGCGACGATGAGAGGAGCGAGAAGAAAATAGATTCGAGAGTGCCGGGGTCTAGAGTAGTGTAACGTGCGCTACAGTACCGTATGACGAGATGGACAGTCTAGGGAAAAGGGAAGAGAAACACTGTCCTTATATACAAGTGGGAACGATGGTGCGATGCGATGCGATAGTGGTGCGAGCGGGGGGAACAATAGGAAAGGAGTCATGGGGCGGAGGACGAAGGTCCGGAGCAGTGATGTCATAGATAAGGATGCGGAACCCCGCTCGGAAGTCCGGGCAATGACGTCGTTGAAGCATGTGATGCAAGGGAAAGTCATGTGCCGTGACACGTCGCGTGTACGAGGTCTGCAAACGAAGAGAGAAATGGAGCGATCCGTGACATTACCCCCCCTTTAAGACGCGCTTTCGCCTGGAGCGCGATGTCATCTGCAAGGGTAGATGCGAGAAAATCGTCAAAGGAGATGCCGAGGGAACGCACAGGGCGGGGTGCATTTGGATGGCGTTTGTGGAAGGCGTCAATCATGTCGGTGACCTTTGAGAGCGAGGAGCGAGGGAGCCAGGTATTCTCGGAGTCAGGATAGCCTACCCACTTGACGAGGTATTGTATGCCTTTCTTGTTGCGGGTCGGCTTCGAGTCGATGATGTCTTCAACGTCATATTCTTCTTCGTCATCAACGAGGTCAGGCGGCGGTTGTTCATAGTTTGGACCATGTGCCGTTGTCTCCTTGTATGCGGTGAGCAGCGAAGCATGGAAGACTGGGTGGATTCTCCACGTCTTCGGCAGCTTCAGGCGGTAATTCACTGGGCTAATGACGTCAACGATCTCGAAGGGTCCAAATCGTTTGGCAGCAAGCTTAGCTTTCGGCCTCGTCGTCTTCAGGTTTTTGCCTTCGAGCCAGACCTTGTCTCCAACGGCGAACAGTGTCGATTTGCTGATCGTGTCACCATTGTAGTGCTTCATTAAGTCAGATGCGAGGGCAAGGCTGGCTTTGATCTCTTGTCGGACTTCTTCAAGTTGACGGAGGCGTTCTTCAACTGCAGGGACCTTTGAGGACGGGTTTACGGACGGGTACATCCTGGGGAGGAAGCCGTAGAGGACTTCAAAGGGAGCCTTTCCAGTAGCTGCATGGGTGCGAGAGTTGTGAGAAAACTCGAAGAAGGGCAACCACTTCACCCAGTCGTCTTGACGGTAGTTGCAGAATACTCGCAGAAACTGCTCGAGGTTCTGGTTCTCGCGTTCGGTTTGGCCGTCTGTCTGTGGGTGATACGCTGTGCTGAGGGCGGACTTGATCCCGAGCTTCTCGTTGAGTGTACGCATCACCTGTCCAGCAAATTGGGGTCCACGATCCGAGATGATCTTGTCTGCTAAGCCGTAGTGTCGGTATACCTTATCGAAGAGAATGTCGGCCGTGCCATCGCTGGTGATCTTCGTTGTACATGGGGTGGTAACCACCATCTTGGTGAGGCGATCGACCACGACATTGACGGCGTTATAGCCTTCGCAGTCAGGGAGTTCGACGATGAAGTCGGTGGAGATGACGCCAAATGGTCGATCGGGTACTTCGTTTGGGATCATGTCGACGTGGGGTCGGCTGCTCTGTGTCTTCGTCGACTGGCAGGTTGCGCATCCTGCTACAAAGTCGCGGACAAAGACAGACATGCCAGGCCACCAATATTCACGACTCACAAGCTCGTAAGTCTTGAAGCGACCGGGGTGTCCAGCCAGGGGCGATTCATGGTACATTTTGACAATGTCGCGTCGCAACTCGTCATCCGCAGGGACGTATACCTTTCCTCTAAACAGGACCAGGCCTTCTTCGTAGTTCCACTCTTGAAGGTTCTTGACGAGTGTACGTGGTCCGTTTCGTAAGATGGCGTCCAGGGCTTGAATGACCTCGATGTCCTTGGTTTTGCAGTCGCGGATGCGTCGTCGGAGTTCGACATCACCGAGGGAGGTTACTGCTCCTGGCCTTGTTGCGCGTACTTGGAAGTACTTGGGGTCAAGCAATACGCGTTCCTTGTTGTCGTTTTCAACACCATCCTTGTGATCGGGTCGTCGAGACATTGGATCTGGGCGGTGGGAAATTCCTGGTTTATGAACGAGCGAGAAGTCAAATCGAGTGAGGAATAGAGCCCAACGTGCCTGTCGGCGGCTCAGCTTCTGTGCCGTCTTGAAGTGCTCCAGGTTCTTGTGATCTGTCCAGATTTCGACGGTGTCGGGGGCGCCTTCGAGGTAGTGGCGCCAGGCTTCAAGCGCACGGATGATCGCAAGCAGCTCCTTGTCGTAGATGTCGTAGTTCCGTTCCGGTTCCGATAGGGCCTTGGACAGATACGCCACTGGATGCCAGTGACCGTCGTCGCCTTTCTGCGAGAGTATACCTCCAGTAGCAAAGTCCGAGGCATCGACTTCAACGAGGTAAGGCTTCTTTGGGTCAGGCATGACTAAGACGGGGGAGGAAGTAAACGCAGCTTTCAGTGCGTCAAACGCAGTTTGGCAGTCCGTCGACCAGTCCCATGTGCAGTCCTTCTTTGTCAGATCAAATAGGGGCCGTGCAACCTTGGAGAAGTCCTTGATGAAACGTCGGTAGAAGTTGCCAAAGCCGAGGAAGGATTGCACATCTTTGACCGTTCGTGGTGTCGGCCAGTCCTGAATACCTGCTACCTTGACGGGGTCCATAGCGATCTTGTCGTGCGAGATGATGAGTCCGAGGTATTCGACAGAGTCTTGCTCAAAGACGCATTTCTCCGGTTTGAGGAAGAGGTCGTTGTCTTGCAAACGCTGCAGAACCTGCCGCACTATGGCACGGTGTTCGTCCATGGTGCGAGTGAGCACCAAGATGTCGTCCATGTAGATGATGACCTTGCCCGAGTCGATGAGATCCTTGAACAGTTCATTCATCATTGCCTGAAATGTTGCAGGGGAGTTCATAAGCCCAAAGAACATCACCGTAGGTTCGAAGAGACCGCGATTCGTCTTGAACGCAGCCTTCCACTCGTCGCCTTCCTTGATGCGGACATTGTTGTAGCCCCAGCGAACATCCATCTTGGAGAAGATTTCTGCACCTTTGAGGCGGTCGACGATTTCAGAGATCAGTGGCAAGGGGTATTCATTCTTGACAGTGCCCTTGTTTAATTCTCGATAGTCCTGTACGGGACGCAGCTTTCCATCCTTTTTCTTCACAAAGAAGAACGGACTCGCCTGAGGTGACTTCGATGGGCGGATATAGCCCTTCTTCAGGTGGTCATCGAGGAAGGTGTCGAGTTCGATCTGCTCGGAAGGTGAGAGGGGGTAGATCTTGCACGGTTTGGGTTCAAAGCCGTCTTTCATGTCGATAGCATGGTCCCATGGTCGTCGGTCAGGAAGTCGCTCGGAGGTTTTCTTGTCGAATACAGGCGCAAAGTCGCGGTACGGCGGGGGGACTAAGTCTTCAAAGGTTTGCGGGCGTGCGTTCTCTTTCGAATGCTCTGCAAGCTCCTGCGCTTTTGTAAAGCCCGCGCGGATGGGTATTGCATCTGGATTAGGACCATCGGTTTCAGGGAGGATTCCGGCGCGGCGTAGTCCATTGATCTCCCAGTCTCGGAATACCATGGGCCGCTCGTCGTCGTCTTCAGTGAAGAGTCGTGCGGGTAGAGGGGAGCGATGGACCGTGCGGACGCGAACACCTTTGACTCTGCGTGCAGGAATAACATAAGTGGGGACTGGGGTCCAGGACACATATGCCGGCTCTGGGAAGGGATCGTCCACGACGAGAGGTGTCCTCGGGGTTTTACCTGCTTCAACCTTACGCTGTGATTGGACCGATGATGGTTTCCGTGGCTTGGTTGCGAGGTTCGTCACAGGAGGTTTGGACAGAGTGCACGAGGGAGGGCAGCGGAGCATGTCAACACGGTCTCGTTGCCAGTCTATGGTGGGATTGTGCTCGTCTAGCCAGTCTGTTCCAAGGATCATGTCATGATCGCCGATGTCGGTGATGAAGAACTCAGCTTCTTCCTCATGGTACGCCCTTGAATCTTGCGAGTATATCCGGATCCGCTGGGTCGTTGTGTCGCGTACCCAGCCCATGACGTTCTCGGTGCCATCCACATTACGCACGGGGAACGGGTTTTCTAGTTTTCTTGTGGTGAGCTTCTTGCGTTCAACGAAGCTTCGGTTCAGGATAATTCCTTCTGCGCCGCTATCAAGCAGCGCGTCTGCGTCGATTTCTCTTTTGGTAACTCGTCCGATCAGCTTGACTTTGAGCGTGATTGATGGTGTTTGCCTGTTCTTGGTGACAGTAGACAGATACAAACACGGGGGATACGATTGCTCACAGGTATGCATGGATGATAATACAGCGAAACGATTCGACGATGATACCAAAAGTCCTTTGCCTCCACCAGACGACGCGACTGGGGGGCGTTTCAAAAATCCTGCGATTCCAGGATGTCCTTCAACAGCGCTACTGCCTGCTCCTTGCCTTCCGCGTCCAGATCCTTCAGCTGGCGAGTGATCGCCGCGATGGTTTTGGATGGGTCGGGAGCTGCTTTCGCAGTGGACGGAGCCGTGTTCGTCGGCAGGGGAGGGGCCTTGGACCCAGTCTCTACTGCGCCCACCCGTCGCGCGCTCGAGTTGCGGTTGGGGCAGTCGCGAGAGACGTGACCGGCTTGTCGACACATGAAGCACTTGCCTTCGCGCATCATCTTTGCGCGCTCGTCGTCCGTCAGCTTTGCAGGGCGGGTCGAGGTGTTGGTGAAGGCGCCGACTCGGCGCGACGAGGAGTCGTTGGTCGAACCGTTCGAGGTGAGCGCGACAGCCCCCTTGGACTGACTGCTCTTCCTCTCCGGGTTCTCTTCGAGCCACTGGTGGTTGATGCGGCGGGCGCGCTCCTTCCACTCCGCGAGCTTGGTGGGGAACGGGTACGACCGGGCCACCTGCTTGCCGAGGTCACGCTGAAGTCCCTTCTTGAAAAAGTGGATTAGCGCCTCGTCGTCGTACGCTGACATGGTTGCCAGCATCTCAAACTCGGTGATAAAGTCAGTGACGTCCCGGGTGGTGATTGCGAGCTCGTTGATCTTACGCTGAGCCTCTATCTTCGGATCGACGGGCACAAAGTCTTTGCCAAACCTCTCGAAGAGCTCTTTGTAGGAGCTATAGTGGAGTGTTGGGGGCGTGGGGTCGAGGGTGTCGGCGTCTTCCTTCTCGTCTTCATCGGCGAAGAGTTCCATGCGGCGATGCGTGGCCCAGGCTTTCGCCGTGTCGTCCTCCATCAGGCTGAGGAGGAGCATCATCTTGGCATCATCTGTGGCATAAACATCTTTGTTAACGCGCAGGAACATGCGGAGCTCAAGGGAGAACCGGAGGGTGTCGCGTCTATCGCCTTTGAATGGCTTTGGCTTGGGGCCGATCTCCCGCTTGGAGACGGCAGGTTTGGATTCGGCATCGGACATCTTGTCGAAGGGGAGGGGGACGGTGAGGGATTGGGCGAGTTCTTGATCAAGGCGGCGTAGAGTTTCTCGTCGGCGTTCTTCTGCTTCTTCAACTTCGTCCTCAACTTGTTTTGCGACAAGGAAGTCGGCGGGGGTGAGGAATTGCTGGTTATGATGCCACGACCAGTGATCTTGGACGGGACTGAACGAAGTGGGCTGCCACTCAACTACTGATCGTCCTGGGGTTCCGTTCTTGTTCCGTCTATAGGCGTACCACTTCCCAGTTGTGTCGTTGTGGTTGATCCCTTCTGGGACTTCGATTACAGTACGTCGACGGGGTGGGGGCGAGTTGGTCGGAGGGGGGTTCAGGAAGCGCTGTAGAACGTCCGCAGCGGTGGCAAAATCTGATTCTTCGACGTAGGGTTGTTCGTCGCGGTCGTCGAAGTACCAGTCTCGACGTTGCCGGTTTGGTTCGTCGTGTAGCCAACGTACGGATTCCTTAGTCTGCTGCGAGGTGAGGATATAGTATTCTTCGGGACAGTAGTCTCGAAAGACGCCTGGGGGAAGGTTCGGGGTGGGGGGACGAGGGGCTGTGGAGGACGTGATGATGGTCTAGAAGAAGTCCGCCGCGATGGGGCGACGGCCGAGGAGTTTCTTGGTGAGGTAGCCGGCTTTTACTGCCTGGCGGATCTTATGTTCGTGGTGGCGGCGACGAAGGGTCTTACCCTTGATGGTGGGACGGAGGACTGGTGGCGGGGTGGATTCGGGGGTCCGACGGTTAAACTGGGAGACGGAGGTGAAACTGGTTTGGAGGATCGGGTTGGGGGCGTCTTGGATGAGGTATGTGTGGTAGGTGGGGGCGTGGAGAGTGAATTCAAGGCGTTCGAGATCTACGTTGATGCACGTAGTGATTCGGACGTATAGGGCGAGGACGACAGTACCGTGATCCTTGTGCCACCTCCACTCGAAGATGCGGAAGTTGAGACCGTGCGCGGTCCAGGGATCTTTCTTGCAGAGGTTCTGTACGGGGACGAGGCAGTTGACGGTGACGGCGTCGGACCAAGGGTAGGGGAGTGGTGCGTCGTCGCGGGGGGTAATCGGCTTTCCGTTGAACGGGAGGAAGACCGGTGCGTTCGGGAGGTCCGTGGTGGGAGTTTTTAACGTCGTAGAGACGGCAGAGGTAGATGGAGAGAGGGGTGCGAGGTAGGCGTAGGGGTAGACTGTCCAGGTGTCAGAAACGCAGTTTATGAGACCGATGGAACCACCTAAGTCGCAACGATGGGAGGAGCAAGAGAGAACAGATAGATTCGAGAGTGTCAGGCCTAGGGTAGTGCAACGTGCGCTACAGTACCGTATGACGAGATGGACAGTCTGAGGAAAAGGGAAGAGAAACACTGTCCTTATATACAAGTGGGAACGATGGTGCGATGCGATGCGATAGTGGTGCAAGCGGGGGGAACAATAGGAAAGGAGTCATGGGGCGGAGGACGAAGGTCCGGAGCAGTGATGTCATAGATAAGGATGCGGAACCCCGCTCGGAAGTCCGGGCAATGACGTCGTTGAAGCATGTGATGCAAGGGAAAGTCATGTGCCGTGACACGTCGCGTGTACGAGGTCTGCAAACGAAGAGAGAAATGGAGCGATCCGTGACAACCTCACTGAAGCCGACTTCAACCTCATCGCCACCTCCGCCCTACTGCCTGTCACCGACGAAGACTTCTCCGACCTCGACGAACCAATCATGGCTGCCCAGTGGATCCGCACCGACCCCCAACCCCCTCTCCCCGCCGAACTTGCCAACTGCACCGAAATCGGTGGAACATGGAACATCGTCATCGGCCAAACTGGCTCTCCCATCCAACACATGAATAACGGCACCGACGATGCCTGGCTCATGGAAGTAAATGGCCAATGGGTCGCCATCCCTGCCGTACTTGTTGCTGCCCTCAACCTGCCACCCCCCACCGTCAACGTCACGGCCCCCCCCATCACCGTCAACCCCCCTGCGGTCACTGTTAGTGCCCCAGCAGCAGCCGCCGCCAGACCCCCCCGAAAGAAAGTCCACGCGAAAACTCCTGAAGGCTTCTCTGGGAAACGAGAGGACTTCAATGACTGGATGCGGTCATGCGAGGAATACATGCGAGCCGCTGAGGATGACCTCGTGACGGACAAGGACAAAGTCCTCTTCGTTCTCACCTACATGACGGGGGAGGCAGCACGCACCTGGAAGGCCGAATATGAGGATGCACACTTGGCCAATGGAGCCATGGTCGCCTGGGTGGACTTCCACAAAGCACTCAAAGGGGCCTTCACCGACGTCAATGAGCAGCACCGTGCCACAGTCGAACTGGACGTGTTCCAACAGACGAAGGGTACCACTGCCCATGAATACTTCGCCAAGTTCGAGCAACTCGCAAGGAAGGCAGGATACTCCACGGCGCAGGACCCTATCCACCTCATGCAGCTGCTCAAACACAACGTCTACTATCGGACCATCGACTCCATCTACGACAGCGGTCACGTTCCTCAGAAATATGAGGACCTCAAAGAGCGCATCATCCTGATCGACGGTCTGCGACAGGAGCGGGAGGACCTTAAGACCCAGCGCAGTGGACCCGTGCAGAACCAAAAACCCAAAGGACAAGGATCGTCCAATGGGCAACAAGGGGGGCAGGTCCCATGGCGCCGCGATGGAACCGGCACGGTGCACGGTGGCAAAGGTCAGCCGATGGACGTCAACCGTGTCGACATCACGGGGCGATGCTTCCGCTGCGGACAGAATGGCCACCAGGTGCGGGACTGCAGGGTGGACGTGAAGAACATCCGAGACATGTGGGGGAGGGACCGGTACACGGAACCACCAAAGCGGGAGGCTCGAGCACAGACGTTCGAGACGCCCACCGCCTGGGCTAGGAGCCTGTCGGCCGAAGATCGGAAAAGCGTGATGGACGCGCTTCAAGCTCAGCCGAAGGTGGAGGAGAAGAAGGAGGGTTTTTGAGGGGGCTGACGATGTACACGGCATCTGAAGCCCAAGTTTCTGTCTCTCGCTCATCTGGTTTTGTGGTGCCTCGGTGGCCTGGTTCTCGTTTACACATGCGCATTGTTGATTCGGACTGTACTACTACAGGGGATATCCCCATTATGACTTCTTTTACGGACTCTATCGGTACGGGCACGCGTCCCGTTGTTATTTTAGATACTCAGGCTTCGATTTGTGAGCCTTTGGCTTTGGATATGGCTTCGGTTTCGGCTTCAGTTTTGGATACGGCTTTGGATACGGACTCGGTTTTGGATATGGACCCTGTGAAGTCAGGGACAACGCCGTGCGATGGAAGGGGCACGGCGCCCAAATCATGTTATATGGCACCTGGAACGGCTCAATGGACGCTTCGTCGCTTAAGGGAAGACAAACCCGAAAGTGCGATTGCAATCCTTCGCATCTGGACACACCACCGACACCGTGACGAGGCTACTTATGAAGCCATCAAGGAAATAACTGGCATGGGAGACGAATTAGCATGTCAAGCTCTACTAGAGCTCGCCACTCCTATGCAGTTCATACACTCCTCCAGCACCAAGGAACAAACGGTCATTCCCGCACAACTGGTGGTAGATTCCAAGCGCATTGTCAAAGCTCTCGCACTCCTGGACAGTGGTTGCACTGGCTCGTGTATCAACACGAAGTTTGTGCAGGAAAATCACATCCCCACGCGACGGACTGCTCGCCCAATCCCAGTACGAAATGCAGACGGCACTCTCAACGCAGGAGGTCCCATCACGGAATATGTCACACTTCGCCTAAATATTCAAGACCATGAAGAAAACATTGACCTGGCGGTTTCCAATCTAGGAGATACGGACCTTTTCATTGGACACGAGTGGCTAAAGAAGCACAACCCTCACATCGACTGGAAATCCGGGTCAATTGAATTCGACCGATGCCCTATCAGCTGCTCTCGTCCCCCTCCCCTCCTCAATATCGATGATGATGAAGAGGAGGAGGAAGAGCCAGTCCACATGGAAAAGGACGAGCAGCTGTTTGCCTTCGACTGGGATGGCTACAAAGCGACATACCACATCCGGACCCATGCATCGGACATTGCAATTGAAGAGCACGCTAAGAAAAAGGAACAGACCTTCTCTGAGCGAGTCCCAACGGCGTACCACGAATTCAAGGACATCTTTGACAAAGACGACTTCGACAAGCTCCCTGAGCGACGCCCATGGGACCACGCCATTGAGCTCACTCCTAACTTCAAACCGGTCGATTGCAAAGTTTACCCCCTCACATTGGACGAGCAGAAGCAACTGGATGCCTTTTTGGAAGAGAACCTGAGATCTGGCCGGATCCAACCGTCCAAATCACCCATGGCCTCCCCATTCTTCTTCATCAAGAAAAAAGATGGCTCGCTACGTCCTGTGCAGGACTATCGAAAGCTCAATGAGATGACAATAAAGAACCGTTACCCGCTCCCGCTCATCCAAGAGTTGGTTGACAAACTTAAAGGAGCACGGCACTTTACCAAGCTCAATGTCCGATGGGGGTACAACAATGTCCGGATTAAAGAAGGGGACGAGTGGAAAGCTGCATTCCGCACGAACAAAGGTCTCTACGAGCCTACGGTCATGTTCTTTGGACTCACCAACTCCCCGTCTACGTTCCAAGCCATGATGAATGACCTGTTCAAAGACTTGATCCATCAAGGAGTCGTGGTCGTCTATTTGGACGACATCCTCATCTTCACACATACACTAGAAGAACATCGTCGGATAGTCAAGGAGGTCCTTCGGATCCTGCGAGAAAACAAACTCTATCTGAAGCCAGAAAAGTGCGAGTTTGAGAAGGCAGAAATCGAATACCTGGGCATGATTGTCGGCGGAGGAAGGGTTCGCATGGATCCAGCAAAGGTCGCGGCAATCACCAATTGGCCAGCCCCCAAAACGAAGAAACAACTTCAATCGTTTTTGGGCTTTTGCAACTTCTACCGTCGCTTTATCAAGGACTTCAGCGGCATTGCTCACCCAATGACTAAACTCACTGGGAAGACGGAATGGGTCTGGGACACCCCACAGCAGGAGGCTTTTGAGGAACTCAAGCGACGTATAACATCGCAGCCAGTTCTAGCAATCCCTACAGACGATGGGCAGTTCCGTGTCGAGGCGGACTCCTCTGACTATGCCACGGGCGCGGTACTTTCGCAACAACAGGACAATGGCAAATGGCACCCGGTCGCCTTCCTCTCAAAGTCCCTCAGCGAAGCTGAGAGGAACTATGAGATTTATGACAAGGAATTACTGGCTATCATGACGGCGCTAGAGGAATGGAGACAATACCTCATGGGGGCACGACAGGAGTTCGAAATCTGGTCGGATCATCGCAATCTCACGTACTTCCGCAAGGCGCAGAAGCTAAATCGGAGACAAGCACGATGGTTAACGGAGCTACAAGAGTATCATTGTACGCTACTCCACAAGCCTGGCAAAACAATGGGTAAACCCGATGCTATTTCCCGACTAGCGGGCCTTGAGAAGGGGGAGAAAGACAATGAAAACATTGTCCTCCTGAAACCAGAACTCTTTCGCGCCCTCAACCATGCAGGAATTATAACCAATGGACCTGACAATGTCTTCATTGAGCGGATTCAGGAGGCTACCTTACTCCGAGACCATGCAGTAGAACGTGCCTTAGCACTCAAAGTGAAGGGATGGCTGGAACACGCAGATGGAACGATCACCTGGCAACACAGACTCTATGTCCCAAGAGACAAAGGACTCCGTGCAGACATCATCCAAGCTCATCATAACGGCCCGCTTGTCGGTCATCCAGGACGATACAAGACCCATGAGCTCATCACGCGCAACTACTGGTGGCCTGCCATTAGAGATGATGTCCGGAAATATGTTGAAGGATGTGAGACCTGCCAACGTACCAAGATTAGACATGATCGCATTGCCGCTCCACTCCACCCACATGACCCGCCACAAGCGCCTTGGGAGCATGTATCCATCGACTTTGTCATGCCGCTCCCAGTCTCGGATGGAAAAGATGCCATCTGCAATGTGAACTGCATGGGTACCAAGCAGGTTGTATTCTGGGCCACGACCAAAGACCTAACGGAGGACGAACTCGCCTTTGAGTACCTACGCGAGGTGGTCCCCCATCATGGAATTCCTAGAAAGATCGTCAGCGACCGTGGCAGCGTGTTTGTCTCCAAATTCACCACGGCATTGTTCCAACTGTTAGGCATTGAAGGGAACCCGTCCACGGCGTATCACCCTCAGACAGACGGACAGACCGAACGCTCCAACATGACCATGGAAAACTACCTTCGCATCTTCGTCAATCAATGACAGGACAATTGGACACGTTACCTCCCACTTGCCATGACTGCGCTCAACAACATGGTCCATAGTTCGATTGGGATGTCTCCCAACTTTGCCAACTATGGTCGGGAACTCTACCTGGGGACAAACCCTCGACGTGAAACAGACAACCCATCGGCGAACGAGTTTGCACAACGCATGCGAGACATCTATGAGGAAGCCCGCTCTGCGCTAAAGGCAGCACAGGACGATCAAAAGCGCTTTTACGATCGCAAGAAGGACGAACCAATAGATTACAAAATTGGCGACTTCGTCTGGCTGGAAGCCAAGACCAGAGATGGCCAAACCGTAATCAAAACGGCACGTCCTATGCAAAAGCTAGATGACAAGCGCTTTGGTCCTTTCAAAATCCTGGAGAAAGTCGGAGCATCGGCTTACAAGCTTCGCCTCCCTACATCCTGGTCACGAAAACATCCGGTCTTCAACGAGTCCCTCCTATCTCCACACAACGGTCCCACCTTTGACAATCAGAAAGCACCTACACCTCCACCGCCAGAGTTAGTCCAAGGAGAGGAAGTCTATGAGGTCGAAAAGATTATAGACTCCAAGAAGGTTGGTCGCGGCTTCAAGTACCTCGTCAAATGGAAAGGCTACCCAGACAATGACAATACTTGGGAGCCTCTCACCAATCTCCAGAATGCCAAGAAACGCATTGACGACTTCCACCGTGAACATCCGGGTGCCCCGAAACCTGCACGCCTTAATCGTTGGAAACTCCTGTCGGAGGAAGAAACTGGATCTGATTACGACGAGGACGTCGAATCTAAGGAAGGGGTGATGTCATGAACGGTCTATAATTTTCTTTTTACTTTACATCGGTTACACGCTTTAGGACTTATTGACTTATCACCGGTCCGACTCCACCTTGGCCCGGACCCGGCTCATCTATATCCCACCCGGACCCACGTGACTCATCTCGGTCCGGGTCTGACTCCTTTCTCTTGACTCATGCTGTACGCTACTGACTCATGCTGTGCTCTTTTACATACGACTGCTTACTTATACTTGGTCTGCTTACTGATCGCCGTGTATTGGTTGCTTACCTAAGTCTCTCTCCTCTTGTGTATATAAGGCTCGCTCTCGCTGTACATATTCCTTATCTCGAGCTAGTCAATTCTACCGACTTTGCTTGCTTTCCCTCGTCTGTCGCCGTGTCTGATCGGCTCCCCTCTGTCGTCCTCATCTTCTAGTCAGCTGTGTCGTAACTTGGTGCTGTCGCACTAGTCGTTGCTGACACCATAACCTGATGAAACACATAAAACCTGGTCAGACCAGGATTCGAACCCGGGTCCTCCCTACAGTACTGGGATGCCTTACCACTAGGCTATCCAACCATCTAGAGTGTGAATCTCATATTCAACACACCCGCTGACCATACCATTGCGGCGTGGATAAAAGGACGTGGTCTCCCAGATCATGCGGGTGCTGGCGGGAGGTTCAACCCAGCATACGCACAGCAGCGGATGCAGGGGCTCTTCTACGGACTCATGACAGTGCCGGTGCGGCGTCTGAGTGCCATCCAAGCTGATCCACTAGGTCCGTACAATACTGTACCTTTACGACCAAGTGTTCGTAACGGCTAACGCGACCCCCGCGCTACGAACACCTGGCCTGTTCGGTAACGCGTAACGCGGTAGGATTGAACATGAAAACCGTTACATTCAAGTATCGTTAGAAATCCTGTACAAACGGTCTATTTAATGCATTACAAAGCCTTTGTAAATTGGATTAGCCGTTTTGCGACGCTTCCCCCGTCCCAACTCAATGGGTTCAGGAATAACCACCTCGCCCGGGTCCAGGGACTCTGCCAAACCGAGGCTTGAAGCACTTGTTGCAGACCCTGCGGGGGCGAGAATCCGAGCCATGAGATCAGCGGGCTTGTATGCGCTGTCGTCACCAAAGCGGCCTTCATCTGACAGGTCTAAGTCAACCTGTTCCGAGAGGCTGTCATCAGAGAGTTCGTCCACAGCAAAAGGGCAGTCCTCCTCTGAGCCGGTGCTCGGCGCCGAGTCGATGCCAGAATCAGAGCAAAGCTTGACCCATAACTCGGGGTCGCTAATAGGGAGATCACAAAGGATCTTGAGTGCCGCCGGGCTGGTGAGGGATTCAAATGAGAGATTGAATCCGTCGCGGACAGAACATCGCTCGAAGGCCTAAACACGTACGCTCAGATTTAGTGCTGTCGAGAATAGTAGTAACTCACCTTCTTGATTAGCTCTGGCTTATTGATATCATCGCGGGCTTTGACGAACCACGAAACAGACCTGTCCCGAAGGGTCTTGATACGGGTGTCCAGTTTGAGGGTTTGGGGATCCTGGTTTTGTTCAAGGTGGTTGAGTGTCTCGCGAACGATGTCATTCAGCTGCGACTTTTTGATAGATAGCTTGTATGGCCGTTGTATGCCAACATCGCAGGGTTGAGCGAGTCCCGTCATCCCACCAGTGATGTAACGAAGGCGGATCCACGGCCACCGTTTACCAACCAGCACCCGGAACTCCTTGCTGTGATGGACGGACCACGCGTCGAGCAAGACGACGCACTCTTGATCTACTGGGCGTGCAAGTGATTCTTTCTGGCAGACAAAGTGGGGAACAATGATCTCTTCAAAGTATTGCTCCATGAGCGGCAAGTTCGACCAATAATTCTTCTCGTTCGTGCAGAACAGGAAGCCGAGTTCCCGGGCACGATCCTGAAGGGGCGCATCGCGGGCAGGGAGCGAGCGATCAGTACTTCCCTTCATGATGACTTGCGTTGGAAGAACAGTGCCATCCGCGGCGACACCGACGACGGCTGTCCAGGCCCATTTTTCTTCTTTTCCCGTTGTGCTGACCTGTTTGACACCCTCGGTTTCGAATGTACGCTTCGTAGGATCCGCGACAACGACCTGTGTTTGATCAAAGTTGACGAAAAGGGAGGGATGGATGATTCCCGAGTTACGCAAGATCAGCACGAGACAAAGGAAGAGCTCCCAGAGTTGCTGATCAGCATCAGCCGGTGTTTTTTGTGCAGCGCGTGTTGATGTACGGGGCACCCATCTAAGGTTTGCGTACAGAAACTTGCGGATGTATGCCTCGGAACAGCGGAACAGACTTCTATCTGCAGCAGTGGCCTCGAGCAGTTCGGGGGCTTGATGTTGTATGTGCGCGAGCATGACTCCACGAGCAGCATCAACCGAGATCGGAATCCCGGTTCGACGCAACGCAATCAGCTGTCCTAGGATCTGTTCGACGAGTTCGGGATACGAAGACTGAAGCCCACAGATATCAGGAAAAAAAGATACAAGCAAACTGGCGGGGGAGGCGTACCAGAATACCATGACGCGTGTTATGGCCACCGGGTTTGATGCCTGCGCGGTTCTTGACGTGGTCAAGAACCTCAGGTTTCCATCGTGGAAGGCCGTTGGGTGGACGATCAATGTATCTTCCCAGGACCTGAGGCGTAAGGCTAGAAAAATCCTTCTCGTTCCGATACTTGAGTATCTTGACAATTGCGGCGGGGCTCATGTGAGGTCCTGCCATGCGGCCTGCAGCGACAATCTGATCCCACAGGAGGCTGTTTGTCCAGTTCACTTTCTCTGCGCATGTGTCTTCATGCTTGCGCTTGCGTCCACGGGTGTCCCTTGTAGCGCGCTGATCAACCTTAAATGTTCGATACGGACGGGATTGCTCCGCAACAGAGGCGATGGTGTCATCAAGGGATGAAGACGGATCAGAGTCCCCTTGACCAAGGACAGCGTCAATTGAGAGTGCACTAGTGGCTGTGACCGCTTTCTGGAGGATGCCCATGAGCAACTCAGACAGGTACATCGGAGCCCACAAAAGATACATACCTTCTGTGCTTTGGCTCGCTCTCTGAACGCACGCTGACGTTCACGTCCCTGAACACGAACATGGTCTGCCTTTTCAATCTTCCGTAGCTCCTCCTTTCGCAAAGCAAAGTGTCGTGCCTCAGCTTCTTCCTCGAGGTGTTCTGATGTGGCAAGTCGGCGCTCCTCTGCCTCTTGACGAGTCATCCGCTGAACAAAGGAGTCGAAGGACGGGGCAGCACATGCCGAGCGAGTCAAAGAGCTTGAAGGATTGGACCGAGATGAAGATTTGCTGGTGTCTGAGGGTGACCGAGACTGCCTACATGCTTGTCTGTGCGGAAGAAGATCACCCTCGGACATGTCGTTGTCGTCCGAGTCAGAGCGCTGCCTTGGATCGGGGTCAAAATGGTCCGTATCACCATCATCATAGATATCATTGATGATAGGGCCCGTTGTAGCACGCCGACCATCATGGTGTGCGAGGATGATGTCGTCTGACAATCCGAAATCGGCCTAGACAATGATCACCGCTTGTAAATGACATGAACCGAGAGACGGATCGAAACTTGAAAGCGTACCAAGTCATAGAGTGTATTACATTGTGTCGCAAGGATTAGAGCGTATTCCATGCGCTCGAGAGCCTTACCATAGCCTTGCCACGGACGTGTATGAGGCCATATTGTGCGCTCAACCGTGTTCCATGTCAAATCGCCGCACGAGTAGGCATCATCTTGGTCCGAACTGGCAAGAGACTGCCATTGTGGCTCGTTCTTGTGCAGAGCGCGGAAGAAGCATGTAAGTCCCTTCCGATTGCGTGGCTTCATTGCCCAGTGCAGGGAGTCGCCGAATGCGACCTCGTTCTTCTCGAAGTCCACCTTTGCGACACTATAATGCTTCTGGATCCCGGAATGGAGAGGGCATACAATGACATTGATGTGGTTGTCCTCAACCTTCTTTGCAAGGCTCCGAAGATGTGCGAGGGGATCTCCGCAAGGACCGTGCTGTGGCTCGTTGAAATGATCCCAGTCAAAGTCGGAAGGGGAGAGGGTGAAGGGGTACTGGAAGTCTAGTGTTTCAACCCAGGTGTGAGGGAGTGAGAGGTCGTTCGCAACCCACGTGCGGAAAACGATTAAGACGGAGTCGAGGAGCGTCCCCGAAAGCATGGAAGGGGAGAAGAGAGGCGTGAGATGTTTGAAACAAAGACTTGTCTCGCGGACAAGGAGCACGTTCCATCCAAGGACACCGAACATGGTTTCTAGGCTGTCTGGAACATGAGAAAGGTGGGGAGGGCGTTGTCGATTGGCGAGGACAAAGTGGTACTGGCCGATGGCCGCTTTCCACGCTCGTTGACCTTGGATAGCATCCGTCATCTTGATCCAGAAAGAGACGACCCAGAACGGCAGCGCTTGGGCGCCGTCGGGATCCAAGCCCCTTAAGCTGCAATACCCCGGTGCCGACCAAGGATGGCTCACCAGTCGGACCTGGGGAGAGTCGGGCATGGAGCTGAACGAGGATGT